>JAAAWM010011771.1:0-103598 GCA_036873465.1 Thinopyrum obtusiflorum | reverse complement strand
CCATTGTAACCGACTCTGTGTAACCCTAGCCCTCTCCGGTGTCTATATAAACTGGAGAGTTTTAGTCCATAGGACGAACAACAATCATACCATAGGCTATCTTCTAGGGTTTAGCCTCTCTGAGCTCACGGTAGATCAACTCTCGTAATACCCATTCCATCAATATTGATCAAGAGACTGTGCGGTCGGAGCCTCTCCGGACGTAGGACCCTCGGGTGAAGATCTCTTCCCCCGCTTGGGGGCTTTGGCCTCCGGGTTTTCGGAGGCGGTCCTCTTCTCCCCCTGGAAGGAGGGATTCTCGATCCCCCCCTCAAAAGCCTCCTTGGTTGAGGCGGTAGTTCCTCTGTTCTCCCCTTCGCCTTCCTATGAAGGCGCGACCTCCAACATCCTGACCAGCACGGAATCCGGCATGATCTCTGGGAGGGGAGCCAGATACCGTATCAGTTTTGCTTGCGCTATCCACTCCTGTTTAGAGGGTAATTGGTCAGAAAGCGAATCATAGAAAGGCAAAATAAAAAACGGTATGTCCGGATGCGGAGCTACTTACTTGTGTATCCGGGCGATTGCAGCTTAGGCCGGCGTCCTCGGTCAATTCCGGGCACGCCTCTCGTGATCCGAAGAACAGTTTATACATCTCCACGGGTGTCGCACCCATGAAGTGTTGGAGAATTCGTGGTCCCTCCTGATTAAACTCCCACAGCCGGAGAGGACGACGTTTGCAGGGCAGGAGACGCCTAATCAGCATGACCTGCGTCACCACGACCAGATCAATCTCCCTCGCCTGGAGGTCTTGAATCCGGCCCTGCAATAGGGGCACGTCCTTGGACGGCCCCCAGTTGAGCCCTTGGCTGACCCATGACACTAGCCGCTGCGGAGGGCCCGAGCGGAAGATGGGCGGCGGCTTCTGCCTGCTGCCCCTGGGAGCGGTTATGTAGAACCACTGCTGCTGCCACAAGCCGAGCTCCTCCTGAAAAGAGCCCTCGGGCCATGGAGCGTCGGCCCTTCTGCTTACAACCGCCCCGCCGCACTCTGCTTGACGCCCCTCGATCATCTTCGGCTCCACGTCGAAGGTCTTAAGCCACAAGCCGAAGTGAGGGGTAAGGCGGAGGAAGGCTTCGCAAAAAACAATGAATGAAGAGATATGGAGGATGGACTCCGGAGCCAAGTCGTGGAATTCCAACCCGTAGTAAAACATGAGCCCTCTCACAAAAGGATCCATCGGGAAGCCTAAACCCCTACGGAGGTGGGATACAAACACGACATACTCGTTGGGCTCGGGGGTGGGTATGACTTGCCCTTTGACGGGCAACCTATGCGAAATCTCGTAAGAGAGGTACTTGGCCTCTCGCAGCTTTAGCACGTCTTCTTCCGTGATGGAGGAAGGCATCCACCGGCCCTGTAGGTCGGAGCCGGACATTGTTGAAGGTCCGAAGCGCTCGAATCTGGGGCTCTGAGTGTTGGAACTCGGGGCAAGGAGTAGATTTGATTGAGGATTGAAGAAAAGAAACCAGCCTTGGTCCCGTTATAAAGAAGAGGAATACCAAGAGCCGTCCCCGTGACCGTTCGAGACTCACCTCCGATAGAGGGGGCGGGGCAACGGGCGCGGTTGGGTTACCCACGTCCATATTGATGAGGATCCCAGATTAAGGGGAACACGATCTCTGCTTCGACAAGACGTGCCAAGGAAACCGCTTCGCTAAACGCGCTGAGGTGGTATAATAAGAAACGATTCAAGTAAAGGCTTGGTAGTGGTGTGATGTCATGCCACAAAATACGTCAGCAGATTGGACATGTGTACATATTATTCTCTCTACGGTGGAATGTGGAATTTATTTTGCAGAGCCGGACACTATCCTGGTGTTCACAATCTTCTATGGATTATTCGGAGGAGGAACCCGCTTTGCAATGCCGAACAATATGCGCGCCGGACTCATTGTCAGTGAAGCCTGGTTCAGGGACTACTGTGGGAGTCCTGGACAAGGGGGTCTCCGGACAGCTGGACTATCATCGTCAGCCGGACTCCAAGACTATGAAGATACAAGATTTGAAGACTTTGTGTCATGTACGGATGGGACTTTCCTTGGCGTGGAAGGCAAGCTTAGCGATACGGATATGTAGATCTCCTACCATTGTAACCGACTCTGTGTAACCCTAGCCCTCTCTGGTGTCTATATAAACCGGAGGGTTTTAGTCCGTAGGACGAACAACCATTACAACAATCATACCATAGGCTAGCTTCTAGGGTTTAGCCTCCTTGATCTCGTGGTAGATCCACTCTTGTAACACACATCTTCAATATTAATCAAGCAGGACGTAGGGTTTTACCTCCATCAAGAGGGCCCGAACCTGGGTAAAACATCGTGTCCCTCGTCTCCTGTTACCATCCGCCTAGACGCACAGTTCGGGACCCCCTACCTGAGATCCGCCGGTTTTGACACTGACAGCAGGCTTGGGCGTTGGAGCTCGAGTGCGCGAGAACAAATAAGCAAAGGAGGAAGAAGGCGTGAATGGAAAGGGTAGATGCTTATCCCCTTATATGGGCGGCCAAAGCTATGAGCCCCCACCGGCCTAACAAAACTCGCTTATCTCCCAAGCGCCGCGGTTAATGGCGCGGCTGGGTTACCAGCGCCCGTATTGATGAGAATCCCGGAATAAGGGGACACGATCCCTGCTTCGATAAGACGTGCCAAGGAAACCGCCTCGCTAAACGCGCTGAGGTGGAACGGTAAAATGAATAAAGGCTAGGCCGTGGCATGATGTCACACCGCGGAATGCGTCAGCAGATTAGATTTGTGTAAATATTATTCTCTCTACGGTGGCATGTGGAACTTATTTTGCAGAGCCGGACACTGTCCTTGTGTTCAAACATCTTCTATGAAGTATTCGGAGGAGGAACCCGCCTTGCAATGCCGAAGACAATTTGCGCGTCGGACTCGTCCTCATTGAAGCATGGTTCAGGGGCTACTGAGGGAGTCCTGGATTAGGGGGTGTCCGGATGGCCGGACTATGACCTTTGGCCGGACTCCCGGACTATGAAGATACAAGATTGAAGACTCCGTCCTGTGTCCGGATAGGGACTTTCCTTGGCGTGGAAGGCAAGCTTGGCGATACGATATGAAGATCTCCCCCCCCCCCCCCCCCCCCCCCCCCCCCCCCCCCCCCCCCCCCCCCCCCCCCCCCCCCCCCCCCCCCCCCCCCCCCCCCCCCCCCCCCCCCCCCCCCCCCCCCCCCCCCCCCCCCCCCCCCCCCCCCCCCCCCCCCCCCCCCCCCCCCCCCCCCCCCCCCCCCCCCCCCCCCCCCCCCCCCCCCCCCCCCCCCCCCCCCCCCCCCCCCCCCCCCCCCCCCCCCCCCCCCCCCCCCCCCCCCCCCCCCCCCCCCCCCCCCCCCCCCCCCCCCCCCCCCCCCCCCCCCCCCCCCCCCCCCCCCCCCCCCCCCCCCCCCCCCCCCCCCCCCCCCCCCCCCCCCCCCCCCCCCCCCCCCCCCCCCCCCCCCCCCCCCCCCCCCCCCCCCCCCCCCCCCCCCCCCCCCCCCCCCCCCCCCCCCCCCCCCCCCCCCCCCCCCCCCCCCCCCCCCCCCCCCCCCCCCCCCCCCCCCCCCCATTGAGACAACTCAACTCTCAACTCATACACACACGATCTCGTGGTAGATCACCTGTACTTTGTACCCCATCGAAATCAATACAATCATAGCAGGATGTAGGGTATTACCTCTTCGAGAGGACCCAAACCTAGGTAAACTCCCGTGTCCCTATTACCATCGTGCCAAGACTACCAGCTCGGGACCCCCTGCCCAAGATCTGCCGGATTTAGCTCCGACATTGGTGGCCCATGCAGGTCCTGCTGCGTAGTCGCCGCGGTACGACGGGAATTCAGATCGGTTCCGGCACGATCTACGCGCCAGAACGAATCTTCATCTTCGGCGTCGGCATCTTCATCACCGACTAGACTGGTCACCTCAGCCTGGACGAGGATTACACCCCATGTCGGATCGTCAAGATTGGACAGGTGTCTTCATCAACATCAACTTCGATCTCAACCGAGATCATGGAACATTCGTCCATGGAGCTCGGGGGCTCAACATCAACTTTCCCTCGCGCATTCATGCAGATTTTTTCTGGACAGCAGATTCGTTTTCGTCGTCCCCGCCTCCTCGCGCATCGCTTTGACGACCCCTTCAGTGGAATTGTGCGGAATTACGTCTACAACGACCCCGTAAAATTTCATCGCGTTCCGACAGTGGAATCTCCGGCAATCTCCAATATACCGAAAGCCTGTCAGATCTGGACGGAAATCCGCGCGAGTTTGGGGCGAGGAGTCCAGCGGCCAGCTCGGACATCTTTTGGAAGATCCAACCATTCATCTGCTGCGGAATTGTCATATCAACAACCCCTCCAAATTTCAGCTCGATCCAACGGTTCAAACTCCGGGATGAGCCCGAGGAGTGCATCAATTTACGAATCAGTTTTCTGCGCGAAAACAAATTCGACCCGAGTTCATCCTTATTCATGAACGGGACATCGGACATCCTTTTTGGAGGAATTTTTTTTGTAGGGTATTGTGTTTTGTTCTCAAACACGTGCCTACAAATGCTGAGGCTTTTCTGAGGTGCTCTTCACCATCGCGCCGGTGTCAAACCGGACCGACCTCATTGGCCCTCGGATGCCAACCTGCGCTAGCCGCGCCGTCACTTCATCGGACTGACGTCAACCACGTCGCATCACCACCTCGAAATAGCCGAACAGGAGCTCGGCATCGCCAAGACAACTTTATCACCCCACGGATTGCGCGGGTCGGGCGCGCCGGCATCGCCGTGCTGTCACTTCATCAAGCCGACATCAACCGCGTCACAAATTCTGATCTGTGTCGGCATTGCCGTGCCGTAACTTTATCAAGCCGACGTCCACCACGCCGACCTACTCCATCACATCGTCTATGACGTCACCTCACCAACCTGCTCTATCACCTCGGCTAGCCTGCGGGCTTCGCCATCGCTTCATCGACCTACTCCCAGGGCTTCCGCATCACCCCGCCGACCTGCTTCCACGACAGTTGGACTGGAGGCTTCGTCTCACCATGACAATTGTGCCGTGTCCTTACTTCGATGGGCTGAGCTCCTCACTCCGCCACTTCGGACCGGCTTGGGGGCTGGACATCGTCCCGCCGCAAGCTCGGACTGAGTCATCAACGCCTGGAACATAAAACCAGCTAAGTAGCTTTCATACTCAATTTTTTTTCCAATTTTCAATTTCTGTCTAGCTCGGTCAGGCATTATATTTGTGCTAAATAAACCTGCCGGATTATTAGTGCCAGCATATTTTATGCACTACCTTGTGTATGCAGATGATCGGCGATGCCGGTGTGCAATCCAGTTTGCACTATTGCCATCATCCCAGGGCAATCCAAGCTGCTGCCGCTACCACTACTATCTACGAGATGGTCTGGCCGGTTTCTCATCCACGGTTCAGCAGACATCGTATTCCGATCCGGCATGCCCTGCGAATTGGGACTTTGTCACATCGTCACCGTCACGCCGACGCCGTCATTCCGTGAATTCCGACCTGCGTTGACATCTCCGCGCCGCTACTCCATCGATCTGACTTCGACGCTCATACCATATTTCTTTACTCATTTATTCATTTCACATGAAATAATTATGTGAAGATTATTTCTGGCTTGCATTATTTTATGTGAGCAGGAATTTTGCTTCAGCTGCGCCACGTCGTCAGCTCGGCGAGTCAACATTGTCATCTCGCCTGTGGAGACCAAGTTGTGTCGTCACCTCGGCGAGCCGCCCTGCGTCGGCATCGCCGACCCATCACTCCGTCGAGCCAACGTTAACCCCATGGTGTCACCACCTCGGCTGGCCTACATCAACGTCATTGTCCCGAGCGTTCCGAGATGCGTCAACATTGTCGCACTCCGTCGAGTGGACGTCGGTCGCCCTTATTGCAACCCTGCCAATCTAACTTTGGCATCCAGGCTATATCTCTTTCATTATTTATTTCGCATAAATTTCTTGTGCAAAGAAATTTTTACTTCGGTTTGCACTGCTTTATGTGTGCAGGTAAATAAAATCTGACTTCAATACACCGCTACCTCGGTGAGCCGGTGTCACCAAATAGGAAAACACGCTCTGCGCACTCCCCCATGAGAATAGGGAAACTTTGGATGGGAACCCATTAGAGGTAACAGCAACCCCAAAGGAGGCAGCGGAGATCATCCTCGGTATTCTCCCCGGCCAGAGGCCGGAGGAACAGGCGTCACACTAGAACTCGGAACCCAAGCATGAAGCTTTGGGGCAAAGAACTATCCAAGCTATGCATAGCTAGTTCTATCCAAAATGTCAAAAGCTCGGACGGGACGTCGAACCCAGTCGTGGTAGCAAAACAAGGATAGCTCATATTACTTTGGGTCACACACCTCGTCGGATGCCACAAGGTGGAACCACAGGTTGCACCCGGGGGTTGCAGAGCAGCCCCGAATCCCGAAATGTCGTAGCGCTCCGAGGAGTAAACGATCACTTCCTCGAACCTTATGCCATTATATGCATCAGTTTTGACTTTTGTCTTGGGTCAAAAGCTGGATTGCCTGGCTCCTATGTTTACCCCTTATGTTTTCGCATGTTCGGCTAAGGGTGTAATAGGAGCACCTCTGTGATTGTTACTTCTGGTTAAACCGGTAAAGTACCTCAGGTGGGAGAAGCCGAAAGCTGACTGTCATAAAATGCACAAACTCGATCGGCAGGTCAGAAGAAGCAAGAGCATAGCCAAACCATAAAGGTTGCCTATGTGAGAAAAGGCATTTCGAAAAGTCATCAAATTTTCTTTCACGTAGGTGCTCGGCGCGACCGACACCATGGAAAAAATGGCTAGACCATGCCGGCCACTAAAGACCGGTAAAGGAGAGGTCCTCGGACCATAATATCCCTGCCCGAGGGCTAAAACGCTCAAACGGTGAAGCTTCCTGACAGCTTATGTTTAGGCCCTACAAATCTGATTGCCTGGTTTTCTGGTCCAAGCTGCCTCAGGGTGCTGACATCTCGGCTAAAGAGCTTACCATCAAAAACATTCTAAGAAGTTATCTTAGAGGTAGAAGCCGACGACTGGCTAACTAAGCACTTAACGTCATGACCGAGTCAATAAAATATTTAAAATTTCCGCGCCGGCATCTTGAAGGTCGACCGATGGGTCCCGTAGAGCTGGCCTGAGGGGCTGTTAAAGCAAAAAAATTCCACGCCGGCATCTCGCAGGTCGACCGACGGGTCCCGAAGAGCCGGCCTGAGGGCTGTTCAACCAAATAATTTCCATGCTGGCATTTTGCAGGTCGACCAACGGGTTCCGCAGAGCCGGCCTGGGGGGTGTTAAAGCAAAAAAAATCCATGCCGGCATCTTGCAGGTCAACTGTCGGGTCCCGCAGAGCCGGCCTGGGGGCTGTTAGAGCAAAAATTTCTACGTCGGCATCTAACAGGCGACCGACGGGTCCCGCATAACTGACCTGGGGGCTGTGAAAGCCCACGCCACTGATGGCTAAATTATTTCCACACCGGCGTCTCACAGGTCGACCGACGGGTCCCGCAGAAATTGGCCTGGGTTGTACTGAGTTATAATTTTGCTCAGAAAAGATCTTGTTTGACCCGCAGTTCGGCATCTTCCATGCCAGGCCGCACCTTGGTAATGGCAAAACGTACATGCAGGTTGTCGGCTGAACAAGTTCTCGAGGATATGCGATCCTAGGGTCGGCCATGTTGCCCAATCCAAGTCTTGGGGGCTACTGCATTGATGATTCAATGCAGAAAAATTTAAGGTACAATATGGTTTCCAAGGAGATTACGATCCTCTGGTCGGTCGGCCGCACACGACCTGAGTCTCGGGGGATACTGCACACCATGTTTTTGTTTCTAAAGTATGCTATCGAGCAAGGAGTCAATCCTTAGGCCAATTTTTCGAATTAACCTAAGTCTCGGGGGCTACTGGGATCAACGGTTTTATATTATCCTTGAGGCGCATCTCGGACTTTAGGCCGGCATACACCTTGAGGGCTACTGTCTATATATCTCGGCAGAGAATAAATTACACTAATTGGAAATATTCCACAGCCAATTGCTGCGCAGAAGCCGGCTCAGTGCTACTTGTAGCTTGCGTTGGTATTTTCCCCGAAGAGGAAGGGATGATGTAGCACAGTAGATATAAATATTTCCCTCGATTGTGAAACCAAGGTTATCGAACCAGTAGGAGAATCACACAACACCTCATTAGCAGCACCTGCACACAAGCAACACACCCTTGCACCCAACGCAAACGAGAGGTTGTCAATCTCTCAGCGGTAGATACCAAGATTAAATTGTATGTGATAGATTGATAGATTGAAACAAAAATGCAAAATAAAATAAATTAAGAAAAAGTGCAGTAAGTATTTTTAGGGTTTTAGTAATATGAGATAGATAGACCCGGGGGCCATAGTTTTCACTAGAGGCTTCTCTCAAGAAAATAGCATACGGTGGGTAGACAAATTACTGTTGGGCAATTGATAGAAAAGCAAATAATCATGACGATATCCAGGGCAATGATCATGTACATAGGCATCACGTCCAAGATTAGTAGACCGACTCCTGCCTGCGTCTACTACTATTACTCCACACATCGACCGCTATCCAGCATGCATCTAGTGTATTAAGTCCATAAGAAACGGAGTAATGCCTTAATAACGATGACATGATGTAGACAAGACAAACTCACGAATTAATAAACCCAATGAATAGATCCCATCTTTTTATCCTTAGTAGCAACGATACATACGTGTCATGTCCCCTTCTGTCACTGGGATTGAGCACCGCAAGATCGAACCCACTACAAATCACCTCTTCCCATTGCAAGAAAAATCAATCTAGTTGGCCATACCAAATCAATAGTTTGTAGAAGAAATACGAGGCTATAATAATCATGCATAAAAGAGATCAGAGAAGACTCAAATAATATTCATGGATAATCTGATCATAAACTCACAATTCATCGGATCCCAACAAACACACCGCAAAAAGTCATTACATCGAATAGATCTCCAAGAACATCGAGGAGAACATTGTATTGAAGATCAAAGAGAGAAAAGAAGCCATCTAGCTACTAACTATGGACCCGAAGGTCTGTGGTAAACTACTCACGCATCATCGAAGAGGTAGCACAGATGATGTAGAACCCCTCCGTGATCGATTCCCCCTCCGACAGATTACCGGAGAAGGACCCCAGATGGGATCTCTCTGGAACAGAAGCTTGCAGCGGTGTAAAAAGTATTTCGTGGACTCTCTCTAGGGTTTCTGATTTTCCTTGAATTTATAGTGCTGGAATTAGGTCAAACGGAGCCAGGGTGGGCCCACACAGTACCAGGGTGCGCCACCCCCCCTGGGGCGCGGCCTGGTGCTGTGTGCCCCCTCCTTTTCTCTTCTGGCCCTCTCCCGAAGCTTCCAGTGTTTATCTTCATAAATAAAAAATCTCCAAAAAGTTTTGTTGCATTTGGATTTCGTTTGGTATTGATTTTCTGTAAAACAAAAACAGGGCAGAAAACAGTAACTGGCACTGGGCACTAAGTTAATAGGTTAGTCTCCAAAAATGATATATAATTGCTGTAAATGATCATAAAAACATCCAAGATTGATATTATAACAGCATGGAACAATAAAAAATTATAGATACGTTGGAGACGTATCACTTGGCAGGAAAACTTTTTTTCGCGAAGGCCAGTTGTCTACATTGACAACTCAAGACCGAGGTGGTGCACCACATCGGAAGCAGTCGGGTATGAAGCTTGGCTGCGAGTGGTTGGCTGCATAGGAGACTTTTTCGGCGTGAAGATCGGCTAAACTCCTTCAACTTTTTCAAGACCGAGGTGGTCTACATCACCTCGGATGTAGTCTGGCGTTGGAGCTCGGCTGCAAGATGACACCGCCGTGTGGGGATTTTTTTACCCGAGGTGTGGTGTGAAAATAATAAAGCGTCTAATAAAGGCTAAGGGAACCTAGAAGGGGCTCCTCAGATGCTCGACGTGTAAAACTCTTCGGATACATTTCGATGGTCCTCAAGGTCAAAGACGAGAAGAACCAGTTGAAAGATCATGGATGTCGCCTAGAGGGAGGGGGTGAATAGGCGCTTTAAAATAATTACGGTTTAGGCTTGAACAAATGCGGAATAAAACTAGCATTTAATTTGTCAAGCACAAAACCTAAAACAACTAGGCTCACCTATGTGCACCAACAACTTATGCTAAGCAAGATAAACAACTGATAGCAGGATATATAACATTTAACACTATGGCTATCACAAAGTAAAGTGCATAAGTAAAGGGCTCGGGTAAGAGATAACCGAGGCGCGCAGAGACGATGATGTATCCCGAAGTTCACACCCTTGCGGATGCTAATCTCCGTTTGGAGCGGTGTGGAGGCACAATGCTCCCCAAAATGCCACTAGGGCCACCGTAATCTCCTCACACCCTCGCACAATGCAAGATGACGTGATTCCACTAAGGGACCCTTGAGGGCGGTCACCGAACCCGTACAATTGGCAACCCTTGGGGGGGATCACCAGTACCTGTACAAATTGCTTGGGGCAATCTCCACAACTTAATTGGAGACCCCGACGCTTGCCCGGAGCTTTACACCACAATGATTGAGCTCCACGACACCACCAACCGTCTAGGGCGCCCAAGCACCTAAGAGGAACAAGCTCTAGGGTACCAAGCACCCAAGAGTAACAAGCTTCTCAACTTCTCACTTCCACGTATCACCGTGGAGAACTCAAACCTATGCACCAAATGCAATGGCAAGGGCACACGGAGTGCCCAAGTCCTTCTCTCCCAAATCCCACCACAACAACTAATGATATGGAGGAAAATGAGAGGAAGAACAAAGAGAAGAACACAAAGAACTCCAAGTCTAGATCCAAAGGGGTTCCCCTTACTTAGAGGGGAAAGTGATTGGTGAAAATGTGGATCTAGATCTCCTCTCTTTTTCCCCTAAAAAACTAGCAAGAATCATTGGAGTGATTGAGAGATAGCAAGCTCGCAGAAGGTCAACAATGGGGGCAAAACACGAGCTCAAAGGATAAGAACCATTGGGAAAGAAGACCCCCTTAAATAGGCACCCCCAAATCCAACCATTATGTGCACTAGACATGCACAAGCGGTACTACCGCTCGGGGAGCGGTACTACCGCTTAGCCAGGTCAACGATGCTCAACGAGAACAGAAGCAGAAAATAGGCGGTAGTACAGGCGGAGGTAGAATGCGGTAGTACCGCACAAGCGGTACTACTGCTCTACCTCAGCGGTACTACCGCTTAAATTCCCAGGGCTATAGCAAGGATTGCGGTATTGAGGCAGAAGTCTGAGCCATAGTGCCGCTTGAGCGGTACTACCGCTCGCCACTACCGCCCTACTACCGCTGAAGTGATAAAGAGTCCAGTAGCCCGAAAACAAGCGGTAGTGTCCGCGGCACTAGACTGCGGAAGTACCGCGCAAGCGGTACTACCGCTGGAGTGCATCAAAAAAGCCTAAGCAAAACAGATGGATGCAACAAAACCAGAACTGCCATAACTTCTGCAAATGAGCTCCGAATATAGCAAACTCAAGCTTGTTGGATAGATGACGACAAGTACTATCCAACATCAATAGAAAAATGCCAATGATATAGAGGTATGAAACCTCTATCAGTGAAGAACCGGCAAAAACTCCAACATCAAAAACATAGAAGATGATGCATACGAAATCCATTTTCGATGGACTCGAGCTTGTCATGAAGATGACCAAGAGCTCAAAACTCACAAAGAGAAAAGCCAAACAAGAACCAAGAAAGATGATGCAAGGATGCAATGGTTTGAGCTCTCTACGAATGATATGATCAAACTACTCACTTGAGAGCCCCCTTGATAGTAGGACTATCGATCCTATAACCCGGTCTCCCAACTAACAACATGAGACCGGTAAAATAGAAAACCTATCAAGGGCAAACCTTTGCCTTGCACAAAGTCCACTTGAGCTGGATGATGACGAACTTGACCTCCTCAAGTTGGACCACCTTTCTTGATTGCGCGGGCTCGATGAAGACTAGTAGATTGCTCTCCCATACTCCACTATGGGTGAGCCACTCTTCAGCACATCTTCACAAGTCCATTGTCACCACAATGGATGACAAGCTTCAAGCATGATCTCTTCGTGATGCTCCACTTGAACTTGCACACCGCAATCTTGATGACGATCACCACTTGATGTCATCCTCCATGGGTTGTATGAGATCTTCTCCTTGATGCAAGCCCATGGAAACATATCTAACCCCACATAGAACTCTCACGTAGACCATGGGTTAGTACACAAAGCGTGATGGACAATACTTACCATACCATGAGATCACTTGATGCCACTCGATACATCTTCTACGCTTTATGTGTTGATCAACTTGAATCACTCTTTGTACTTAGTCTTAATCAACCTTGTATCATGTCTTCTACATGACCAATCTTTGGATAATTCCTTGAATAGCACCTTGGTCATCACATAATTTCCTTGAAACCAACAAATGGACTTCAAGAAACGCCTATGGACAAACCCTTCAAATGTAACTCAAGGCAACCATTAGTCCACAGAGATTGTCATCAATTACCAAAACCAAACATGGGGGCACCATCCTCTTTCACCAGTTTTCAAGACCGACGACAGAAGACGAGGAGCAGATCGGAAGAACTGAGGAGCGTCCTCGACTTGAAGACCGGTTTAGGGGCTACTGTTGGTGTCATGGACTAGGGGGTGGTTGCCATGTCGACTCCCAGCCAGGTAGGCGGGCCGAGGACCCCCTTTGTCGGTTCTGTCCTGGGACACTTTGGGCAGCCCAAGACACATGGAAGGAAGATTCCACAAGACTTGGCATACAAGACAAGGACTCCTCTCCACTGACGTAGCCGACTAGGACTCCTGTTATCCTAGGCCTCTAGTACATTATATAAACCGAGGCTAGGCTAGTCAATAGATCATCTCATATTTAGACAACTCAACTCTCAACTCATACACACACGATCTTGTGGTAGATCACCTGTACTTTGTACCCCATCGAAATCAAAACAATTAGAGCATGACGTAGGGTATTACCTTTTCGAGAGGGCCCGAACCTGGGTAAACTCCTGTGACCCTGTTACCATCGTGCCATGACTACCAGCTTGGGACCCCCTACCCGAGATCTGCTAGATTTACCTCCGACAAACAGGAAGAAATCCAGTGAGAATCCTCGGAGTTGGATGAAATTAGGGGCAAGTAGCAGTGCTGGTGGTGGAAAACAGAGCATATATCAACCCAAGGGGGAGTGCAAGTTTGACAAAAAAAGTGAGGTGTCACAATTGTGGCAAGAAAGGCCATTTCAAAAAGGAATGCCGTGGGCCGAAGAAGGAATGTGCTTATGTTGCTGAGAAGCAGAATGGGGATGATGATGCTACACTACTAATGATGCAAACATGTGAGTTGATGCAGGATGCTGAAGCTGTTGATGGTGAAGTATTTCTGAATGAGGAAAATGTTTATCTTAAGGCCTGTAACAAAGAAAGATATGGCTGTGGTGTGTGGTACCTTGACACGGGAGTAAGCAACCATATGACAGGAGTTAAAGAGAAGTTATGTGAGCTTGATGAGTCAGTGAAAGGAAAGGTGAGATTTGGAGAGGACTCTACTGTTGCAATCCTTGGGAGAGGTTCTATTCTATTCCAGGACAGAAATGGTGAGCATCGAGTCCTATCAAATGTATACTTGATTCCTTCACTGAATGTATACTTGATTCCTTCACTGAAAAGCAACATCATCAGCATTGGACAATTATATGAATGAGGTTGTAAAGTGGTGATTGAAGACAACTACTTGGAGTTGTTTGACCAAAATAGAAAATTTCTTGCAATTGTCAAGAGAACAAGGAACATACTGTATATACTTGATTTAAGTCTGACCAAGCCAATTGGTTTGATGGCAAAAGTGACTGATATGGCATGGATTTGGCATGCGAGATATGGGCACCTTAACTTCAATGCACCGTGGGAGTTAGCTCGGAAGGAGATGGCACACGGACTGCCACAAATTGATCACGTCGATCAAATTTGTGATGGGTGTCTCATGGGGAAACAGCGAAGAAAATCATTTCCAACAGCTGCAACTTTCAGAGCTGGGCAACCACTAATGCTAGTACATGCAGATTTGTGTGGTTCAGTATCACCACCAACTCTTGCAGGGAACATATATTTTCTATTGGTAGTAGATGATTTTAGTAGATTTATGTCGCTGGTATTGTTGAAAAGAAAAGATCAAGCTTTACCTGCATACACAAGGTCAGGAAATTAGCAGAGAAGTAAGTAAGTTGTGAACTGAAGTCTTTGAGGACTGGCAGAGGAGGGGAGTTAACCTCAAAGAACTTCACTGACTACTGTGATGAAAATGGCATTCAACATTTCCTCACTGCTCCATACCATAGCAGAACGGCGTTGTATAGCACCGAAACCAAACTGTTGTATCCATGGTGAGAAGCCTGCTGAGGAGCAAAGGTGTTCCAATTATATTTTGGGGAGAGGCTATCAGTATAGCTATGTACTTACTGAATAGATCACCCACAAAAAGTGTGTAAAACATGAAACCATACGAAGCCTGGTACAACAAAAAGCTTAAGATTCATCACCTAAGGACATTTGGGTGCACTGCCTATGTGAAGATAACTAAGCCAAATTAGTCTAAGTTGGCAGATAGAAGCATTCGAGCAGTACTCCTTGGGTATGCACCACTAACCAAAGCATACAGGTTATTTGATCCCACAAGTAAGAAAATCAATATTTCTAGAGATGTTGTATTTGATGAAGCTAAACAATGGGAATGGAGTGATGTAAAGGAGTTGGATCTATAGGGAGGAGGAGATGAATTCACTGTGTATTATCCAAGTGAACTGGTTGTAGGAACTGATGTGGTGTCAACTAGTTCGACACCACAAGCTGAAGAACCTAGGAGCAATGCTGCCACTCCGACAACAACCAGAGCTGCTACACCTATCATGGCAACAACCCCTGTTACACCAAAATCAGGTGTGACAGGCTGTGATGATGTAAATGCCAACAGTGCTGGAGCATCTCCAAATGCATGACCTCAGGGATATCGCAACATACATGACTTGCTGGATAGTACCTCACCTTGTACGGACTGCGTCAAGCACCCAGAGCATGGAATGTAAAACTTGATACATGTCTGTTGTCACTTGGTTTTGCTAGATGTCCACTAGAGTACGGTGTGTACTGCAGAAGTACAGGAGATGGCCGGATACTAGTAAGAGTGTATGTGGGTGACCTATTAATCTGTGGATCAAGCACCACTGAAATAGCAAAGTTCAAGGATGAGATGAAAGAAAAATTTAAGACGAGTGATCTTGGTTTACTCTCTTACTATCTTGGTATTGAGGTGATCCAAAAGGCAACTGGCATTAGTCTTTGTCAAGCTGGCTATGCATTGAAGGCACTTGAGAAAGCTAGTTTGAGTGACTGTAATCCAACTCAGGTTCTAATGGAGCCAAAGCTAAAATTGTACAAGTCTAAGGAGGAGAAGAAAATTGGTTCAACAACATACATGAGTCTTGTGGGTAGCTTAAGATACCTGATCAATACAAAGCCTGATCTGGCATACTCAGTGGGAGTAGTGAGCCATTTTATGGAAACGCCCACCGTTTCTCATATGGGTTTAGTGAAGCAGATCTTGAGATACATCAAAGGTACTACTTCACTTGGTTGTTGTTCTGGAAGAAAAGAAGAGCAAGATCCAGGACTTGTCGGTTACAGCGACAGTGATCATGCAAGTAATGTGAATGACCGAAAGAGCACGAGTGGTATGGCGTTCTTTCTGGGAAGAAACCCGATCACCTGGACACCACAGAAACAAAGAGTGGTTGCAATATCATCTTGTGAAGCAGAATATATCTCTGCAAGTACTGCAGCTTGTCAAACTGTTTGGTTAAGCAGACTACTTGGAGAACTGCAAGGTAAGGAGGTGCAGTGTGTGAAGCTGAAGGTTGACAACCAATCTGCCATTTCCTTATGCAAAAATCCAGTTTTTCATGACCGCGGTAAACACATACAGACTCGATATCACTTCATTTGTGATTGTGTTGAGGAGGGCAATGTGGCTGTGGAGCATGTGAGAACAGGGGATCAGCTTGCTGATCTGTTGACGAAGGCACTTCCTCGACGGAAGTTTCATGAACTCAGAGACAGGATGGGAATTGCTGTGGTGAAGAAACAAGCACAAGGTTAAGTGAGAGATTGTTAGGATTGATAGTTCCTGTTAACCATGTCTTAGTTTCAAGCATTCTTTCTCTGTGTTGTAATAATGTGGGGCATCAGTCAAATGTGTAGGCCATGCCCCTGTACTCAACCGTCCACTTGCTCTGCACTCGTGCAACAGATAAGGCATGGGCGACGTCGTGGGTGAACAGGCGTGCAGCATAGCGCACGTCCTGGTGAGCACGTCCGGCGGTGGTGTGAGTGTGATGTATATCTCTCCTCCCTCAGGTTGCTAGAGAATTAGCCGCAGAAAATACCAAAAAGGAACGCGGTGTAGTGCCGACCAAACTCTCCCAAGTTCTTGTGTGTTTCGAAGTGTTTCATTGTGTCTCGCTATGTTTCGTCCGCTCAATCTGTTTGATTGTTAGCTTGGTTCAGGGTCCTGTGAAAAACCGGAGCTCGCGTAGTGTCCACCGTGATAGTGAGACTGAGTGAGGCTCACTGGCCATCATGTTTCACGTGATACTAGACCATAAAAGCGCGCGTTGCCGCGCCCGCCATCTTAAGTACAAAACACAATAGGGCATCTTAACAAAGGAATTATAAAAATATCTGAAAAAAAATCTAGTTATTTGTACCACTGGGAACAATCGAACTTGGTTCTATCTTCAGCCAGAATATTTTTATGTTCATAAACTCCATGGATCTCATTTATGATAATAGAGTGCCGGTACAACAGTAAGTCATAATACCCAAGTACCCCTAAAAAGGACAAACAGCATTCTTGTCTATCCATAGCGAGCAAGCATTCTACAATCAACAACCACAAAATTAGAAGTAATATTTCAAACAACTCCTAAAAATGTACGATTGAAGAAATGATTGTAAAGATGACATTGGACAAATATAGCAATTTAAGGAAATGAAGAAAGAAATGGAATTGAAGGGGAGCCTTGGCGCAGTGGTAAAGCTGCTGCCTTGTGACCATGAGGTCACGGGTTCAAGTCCTGGAAACAGCCTCTTACAGAAACATAGGGAAAGGCTGCGTACAATAGACCCAAAGTGGTCGGACCCTTCCCCGAACCCTGCGCAAGCGGGAGCTACATGCATCGGGCTGCCCTTTTTTTTTAAGAAAGAAATGGAATTAACATGGATGCCATATTCAAACTTTCTGTAGCATTTCCCTATTAACTCGTGATAAATAGAAAGGTGATCTCTAGAACTGGAAGTCACAAATTCATCTCACGATGATTGTGATAAAGCTCCACCAACCATAAAGAGATCACATTGTGTAGCAGGATTCCTAAATTTGAGGGATTGGGGGCAAGTAAGGGTTTCTCACATAATAATCAATGCAAATTGACATAATCTATTACTACTGTTAAACAAGAAAACATTATCTTTCTTAATGCCACCCCCTAAATGTACCCAGCCTCATTACTATCGTCAGATTAGCCCACTTAATCACATCTAACAGTCAGGATTAATCTAATCTGATGCTACGGTTGTACCTAGCAATTAACATGGGCGGACGATTACTCTGCCAAATATGTGTTCCCAGGAAAACGTAATCCGCTCTTCGATCTCATAGCAATCGAACCAATGTTTTAAATAGCGGGCTATGGAGAATAGCGGGGGACCTCCAAATCAGCTATAGCGGAGCTATAGCGGGCTATTTATGAAGGCAACCATTTAGCGGCACCCTGCTGAAAAGGCTATAGCGGGCTATAGCGGAGCTATAGCCGGCTATTTAAACCTATGAATCGAACCCCAGAGCCCGCTCCTCCCTGGCCTTCCTTCCATGTCCATCGCACCCTACCTAGGGTTTGATCGCCGCCGCCAGCCTACGATCGCCGGATCGAGGCCACAGCTCTCCTCTCCGGCTACCCCTGACGCCAACCCACCCCGCTGCATCTGTCGGGCCGACGACAGCCAGGACGAAGTCCGGCGTGCAACACACTAACGAGGAGCTCGACGAGGCCGAGCTGGGCGTCGAACCGTGCAAGGAGGCAGTCCACACCGGCGAGGGGTCCAAGGAAGAGCTGGTTGCGTGTCGTTGAGCCCGGCTCCGAGCGCAGCGCCCACCCCTCCGCCGACGGCAACGCGGCTCCCCGGCTGCGCGGCCGCATCCTGCAGCATCCCCGCGTAGGTGTACGCGTAGGCGGCCACCCAGCACGCTGCCTCATACGGAATGGGCCAATCGCGCCGCCCCATTCCCCTGCCTCCGCCAGCATCGGTACCTGTTCGGTTGTTGCAGAAAAACAGCGTTATTCCGATCGTACCTGCCCCCGTCCACGAACAGGCGGCATCTCGAGACGCCCGAGCAGGTCTGCCTTGACTAGATTCTTTAGCAACCAACGTAAGAATTACTTCTATTTGCAATTGATCAATTATTAGTAGCTAGCACACTCATGCACGCTGGTCGCTGGGAGTCGGATCTGGCCTTATAGGGTACGTATTTCTTTCTTTATTTCTCTTGGGAATCGATCCTATTGCTTCCTGTATCCACTCTGCGATGAAGTAGCCTGTTTGCCTCATAATATGATACTCCAAAGGTGACTTAATAGACTTATGATTAGACTATATGTGGATCATGATGCAACTTGAAAGAATTACAATGTATTGGGATGATAGGACATGTCTTGCATCCATGGCGCTAGCTGCATCCCCTGCCCCTTGCAAGCAGGTATGGTTTATATTCGAATGGGAGAAGACTATACACGAACACTTCACGGCGAGCCTTCAAGGGTTTTCTTGTGTGAAAATTTCCATATGCGTTCTCTGCAGTGAGGTTGTTCTACCAAATACCCATTTGGAAGCTCGGAAGATATTAGTCATGTTAACTGAAAATTTTGCATAGTTACTGTATTAACTACTTTTGGTTCTTTAGACTGATGGTTGAGCGATTAGCGATTATTTTATGAAAACAGGAGGATATGAATAGGCTAAACTCTTATAAAGAAAAACTTAATGCTCGATCCGGTTTCTCCCTATTACCATCTGTGGATGCATGGTACAGCAATTGAAGCTAGCGAAAAGCATGTTGGAAGGCCATGTCTCTTTAGATTTTCCATCATCGCGGGCCATATTTATTTGTTCAGTAATGGAGATTGATCATGTATTAGAATGTGTTAAGTTCTGCAAGTTTGTGTTCCCTTATTGATAGCTTCTATGATTTCTGAGTTTTTTCTTGATTCTTCATCCATTTGCTTTGTAGCATTATTTTCCTTTTAACTCCTTGTTCTTCCGTGTCAATGCAGTAGATGCATGGTATGGACACATGCATCAAAAAGGAAATAACAATACTTCCAATACCATTGCCCCCCCCCCCCCCCCCCCGGGGGGTACTAAAAGAGTTATATTGTGAGCCATCTTAAGCAAGGAGCCATTACGTTGCTGCAGACGTCCAACTTGGTCAGGTCGGCGCCGGCCGAGCAGGACAAACCTCCTGGCCAGGCCAGTGGCGTCATCAAGGCGGACGACTGCAGTCGTATGGAGGTGCGATCTATCAGGTATCTCACTCTGTTTGTGGTCAATTTTTTTGGTTCATGAATTCAAAACGAGCGTGAAGAGGTGAAGATACTTGCGTGAAGGAACCATGAGATGAGAACAGGCTCAGATGGAGATTAAGAAACTTGAGGTATGTATATATATATATGGTTTCCACATATCTACCGATGAACAATTGACCACTCTAATTATATACTAATATGCAACTGCTGCAAGCTTTCTTTTTTATTTAATATTTTAATTGTGACAACCTCTATGCTTTTTAGCCATATCTTTATAGGTACTATAGGGAACTAATTTCTGAGTTATTGCTGTTGTCCCTTTTACTTTTCTACTCATACAATGTTGCTAATTTGGAGTTAGTACAGTAAATCGACTGATTTGGAGGTCTTTATTATGTAGTCCAGTTTCTTCATGCTTGCATTTGTCCATGTTTCTCTTCTATTTCCATCATTGAGAAGTTGAGATGTTGGTTTGGATGATATTCTGATGCTGGTAGGTTAGAGGCCTTCATATTTATTGTAAAGGATTGTTCTCTTTTTCAGCATGAAGGCCTCTTCATATTTCTTGTAAAGGATTGTGTATGTAAAAACTAAAAAGTGCCATTGAACAAACATTTTTCTTGTAGAGACGTGCGTGCACGTGCAAGGCTACTAGTATTATTGGTCTCCCAAATAATACGATCTTCGAACAAATTATGTGTGTTCCATGTGTCAAAGAGCTGGCTTCTCACTCTTTTCACAATAGAAATAGCTTCCCGGGAGCTCAAAGCCTCAGGCTTAGGAGAGAAAATAAAGATAAATCATATTCTATGGTCAACGAAAGAAAACAATGTGCATCCATAATCCTGCAACTTCAGCATGAATCTTTTAGAAAATAATCTACCTTGTTAGACCATCCTGAACCCTATGGAATACAGGTTCTGCTGTGTTGGCGTTCGATGCATTTCATACTTCCTGCAAAGAGGGGAAGAACCGCCAGCAGAGAATTTAGAACCCAAACATCATACATATGAGAAAGTAAAAAGTTATTGCTATTAAAAAATAATCGAAGATATATAGACTGAGAGGTAGTACTGAACTACTAATTCTTCAGACTAACTTAAGCTGATGAAAAAATAGCATGCTGACGAAAGTACTTGCAGCTAATGAGACATGGGGTCGTAATACAGAAAACGCAATCTATTTAAATGAGGTGTACTATTACCATATTAGCAGATCCTCTCCTTTTGTTAAACATGCTTCTCTTCCCAGGTTCCAGAATTTCTTCATCGCTTTAACTCCAGATCAGAGCCTCCTTGGAAACTGAATCATACTCCTATACCAACTATGGTTTGATAAAATAAGTGGCCCCATCAAGCACAGAAAAATCTCTACTGGAGTACTGGTCGTTGCTGGCTTGCTGCTCCTTTGTGTGATCAAAGTCATACATCTATTTCTTTCTTTGAAACCGATTTCAACCAGTAATTATCTTGCAACCTAAAGATATTGAATTTCAATTAGCTTTCTTAGACAGTAAAGTGGCAAAACCAAGCTAATAATTTAACACACATAACAGCCTAGCTGATTAAGTTTTACTTCTCCATGTGTCTTTCAATGATCGGTTCCAGGGGAATTCACAAAAGAGAGATAGAGGCATACCTGAGGTAGACACTGGACCTTTATCACGATAATTAAATGGCAGTTCCAGCTTCAGTCACCGAATGGGGAGGGACGCACGGTACAACTGCAAGGGCATGGATGTCGATGCAGGAGGAGTACAGCCGGCGATGGACGCTGACAGCGCGGACGGCCGCCGCAGCCGCCATGGAGGACGCTGCAAGACACGACATTAAAAAACAGCAAAGAAGGGGCCTGCGGAGGAAGAGTATATGGCGAGTGGAGGGCACCGAGTATATGGCTAGTGGAGGGCACCGATGCGGAGGTAGACACGCAACAGAAGCTCGCCGACGGGACGGAGGACGGCGGCGACGCATTGCCGATGAAGGAACGGTGGCGTCGCGGACGAAGGAACAAAAAACGAGCAGTTGAGGGGATAGCGCTGACAACACACTGGATGACCTGGCCCGTGCGAGGGGAAGGGCGGCCAATCTTCGTCGCCGGCGGGACGGAGGACGGCGGCGGCGCATCGCGGACGAAGGAACGGCGGCGCATCACGGACCGAGGAATAGAAAATGAGCAGTTCGGGGTGGGGTTTTGGTGAAATCACTAATTGAGCAGTACTTCTTGCAAAGATCATTTCCATCTCTCTAGGTTGCGACAAGTGACGCACATGAGTGCGTCACTTGTCGCAACCTGGGAGTTTTCTCTTTTTTCGTAGATCTGTTTATTTAAAACATTTTATCTCTTAAACCATGCGTCCAAATCTTAAACCGTTTTCATCATTGGATTCCTCGCGTTGAGATCTTCAAAACTAGACCCTATGTTGATAGGTTTTGACGAACTTTTTTTAAAAAAAAAAGACGAAAAAACCTAACTGGGAGCACTTTTTTTTCCTTTCCGAAAGAGGCACGACTGTACCTCTTGCGGAAGCAAATCCGTGCCTCCACGAGAAGTAAACCCGTGCCTCTCGCGGAAGGAAAAAAAACATATTTTTTTTCCCATTTCCGAGAGGCACAGCCGTGCCTCTCGCGAAAGCAAATCCGTACCTCTCGCGGAAGCAAAACCATGCCTCTCACGGAAGCAAATAAAAAAACGCGTTTTTTTTTTCGTTTCCGAGAGGCACGGCCGTGCCTCTCACGAAAGCAAATCCGTGCCTCTCGCGAAAGCAAAACCGTGCCACTCGCGGAAGGAAAAAAAAACACGTTTTTTTTTCGTTACCGATAGGCACGGCCATGCCTCTCGCGAAAGCAAATCCGTGCCTCTCGCGGAAGCAAAACCGTGCCTCTCGCAGAAGGAAAAAAATACGTTTTTTTTTCGTTTCCGAGAGACATGGCCGTGCCTCTCACGAAAGCAAATCCGTGCCTCTCTTGGAAGCAAAACCGTGCCTCTCGTGAAAGAAAAAAAGAAAACGCGTTTTTTCGCGCAAAAAAATTTTTTGGTCCAAAAACTAAGAAAGACCGGTGGAAAACCCAAAAACCAAAAAAAGAAAAAAAAATCATCTAAAAAGCTGAAAACGCGTGTGGAAAAAAAATTCCGGAGGGAGCGCCCTGAGCGCGACACGTGGCGGTGGCTGAGAGCGCTCCAAGTGGCGCGCTCTCAGCCCACCCCAAGTGATCGTTGGGGAGGCTCCTGAAGGAGCGCTCCTTCGTTAGTTGCTCCTGGGGTTTCAGGGGAATAGCGCTGCCAACACTATGGACGACCCGTGCTTCGACTAGACTTGGGCCTTTGTGGCCCAATTACGGACAGAAACGGGCGTTCGCTCTGCGAAGCAGCGGCCCGCGAAACGGCATCTGCCGCGCGTGAACGATCTGAGGACGACCGAGCTGATCTAGAGCGTATGTTAGAGGGATCCGACGGTTGAGAGCCTCAAAATGCTGTGGTGGCTCGTAACTAGCTGAGTCTTACTGTTTTTTAATTAATTAGCAAACATGCCCGTGCGTTGCAACGGGAGAAAAAAGATCACACGCCCCTAAACCCAATATGCATGGCGGTGGGAATGTGTGTTGAGGAATAACATGAAGGAGAATTGTGATTTCAACCAGCCAATCTTTGCAAAACGGCTAGGAAATTTATGCATTGTACAACTTGAGGGTTAGGTTAAAAACAATCATCTCCAACAGAAATGAAAAAAAAACTCAAGCATAAGAATAAGAAGACATACAAAACATAACAAAATTCAAAATACCGGAACATAATTTCTTCTGCCAATGCAATATGTTATTCCTCACCATTATTTCATTATCAGAAGAATCAAAATTTAGGATTTAAACAGCTTTCAATAGGAATAATGTGTACTATAATCAAGCACGGGCTAGGTTGTCACCGAGAAAGCATACTTGCGGTACTATAATCAAGCATAGGCTAGGTTGATTACCCATCGTTAGGTTTATTGTGTACGTATATCTCAACAACAACAAAAATAAGTGCAGAAAATATAGATTATCAACCATAACAGAAGGTTTTAATTTTAGTATACAATGAGGGTTAAAGATTTATAATCTCTCCTATCTAAAAATATCCTAGCGTTCCCTGTTCCGTCCTCCTTTCATCGAGCCTCCCTAGCCATGATGGAAGCTGTCGATCCTGATCTGACACGCATATCTCTCTCGAGTAGCAGAAGAAGGTCAGCCTGCCATGTTTTAAGTTTCACGTATTACCCATATCCATGCATCATATCCTGATCTTGACTTTCCCTTCCTGTAACATGTGGTTATGATTATGAATGGCATATTCTACCGCCATCTGGGAGGTCTGGGGGTATATTGCTTGGCATACACTCCACATACTTGGAACTTCTGTCCACGTCTAAGGGGGAATACCATATCAAATTCCACCTTAGAAATAAATCTGACAACTTCCTTTGGAGCTTGGTGGCTGTTTATGGCGCCGCTCAAGAGGAGTTCAAGCCGGCCTTTCTCAAAGAATTGGTCAATACCTGCCGAGAGAATCCTCATCCCATGTTAATCGGGGGCCGGGGGGGATTTTAATATCCTTCGATATCAGCAGGAAGAAAACAATGACCGGTTTGATACTAGATGGCCGTTTCTTTTTAATGCTGTTATTGACAGTCTCGATTTGCGGGAACTCACTATGTCTGGTCGCCAGTATACCTGGGCCAATAACAGAGCAAACCCAACCTTTGAAAAACTTGACCGGGTACTAGTTACCACCGACTGGGAATATAAATATCCCCTAGCTTCGGTACGGGCACCATAAAGAATCGAGGCCTTATCGGACCACGCTCCATTGCTAACCGATTTCGGTCAGGCAGCTCCAAGTGCGAATTGCCATCAGTTTAAATTTGAACTGGGATGGCTCACTAGAGAGGGTTTTCATGAGCTGGTTAAAAAAGTGTGGGCACGCCAACCTCGTGGTAACACGCCAATTCAATGATGGAATAATCGTATCCGCGCTCTGCACCGATTCCTTCGTGGATGGGCTAAAGACACTGCTAGTATTTACAAGAAAGAGAAGTTGCGTCTCTTTACCTTAATTGATACTCTCGATAAAATCGCGGAGGTGAGGCCTCTTTCTGCCACAGAGATTGAGCAAAAAAGTCATCTCAATGAGCAGCTAGCCTGCCTGTTACGTGAGGAGGAAATTAAATGGTACCAACGTTGTAAGACAGACTCGCTCGTCCTAGGAGATGATAATACGAAATACTTCCAAATGTTAGCCAACGACAGACATAGAAAGAAGCGTATCTTCGCTCTAGATCAGGAGGAGGGTCGGGTTGAGGGGGATGCACCACTTAAAAGCTTCATTACTAAGTATTATAAAGAACTTTTTGGACCATCAGCTGATACAACTCTTGAGATGGATGAGTCTATTATACATGACATTCATCAAGTTTCGGATGCGGAAAATGAATTCCTAACCTCCCCATTCTCTGAGGAGGAAATTCGAACCGCGGTGTTTCAGATGGAACACAACAAGGCTCCGGGTCCGGATGGTTTTCCGGTGGAGTTCTATCAATGTTTTTGGGATATGATTAAGTCAGACCTGGTTCAGTTGTTTAATGAACTGCATGATGAGCAACTTGACATCTCCCACTTAAACTTTGGGGAAATCATTCTACTACCTAAGACCAAAGATGCTAGTTGGATTCAACAATATAGACCGATTTGCCTACTAAATGTAAGTTTTAAAATCTTTACGAAGGTTGCGACTAACCGGCTGAATGGGGTGGCTGACCATGTTGTCAAACCCACCCAAACAGCTTTCATGCAAGGACGGAACATATTAGATGGAGTTGTTGTTCTGCATGAAACTGTACACGAGCTTCACCATAAAAATTTGAATGGAGTCATCTTTAAAATCGACTTCGAAAAAGCCTATGATCAAGTTAAATGGCCCTTTCTGTTGCAAACATTACGCATGAAGGGGTTCTCGAATACATGGTGTCGATGGGTAGAGAGTTTTGTGTCTGGAGGTAGTGTGGCCATCAAGGTAAATGATGATGTGGGCAATTACTTTCAGACTAGGAAGGGGCTTCGCCAAGGGGACCCCGCATCCCCTATTTTGTTTAACATTGTGGCTGATATGTTAGCTACCCTTGTTGAGAGGGCTAAGATAGCCGGACAAGTTAGCGGTGTCATTCCTCATTTGGTAGAAGGAGGACTATCTATTCTACAATATGCGGATGATACCATTTTGTTCTTAGATCACGATTTAGAAAAAGCCAGAAACCTTAAATTGCTGTTATGTGCTTTTGAGGAACTCTCTGGACTCAAAATTAATTTTCATCAGAGTGTACTCTTCTGTTTTGGCGAGGCCACAGAAGCTGCACCTGAATATGCTGAAATCTTTGGCTGTCAACTCGGGCAGTTCCCGATTCGTTACCTGGGCATCCCCATTCATTATCGGCGCTTGACTATAGCTGAATGGAAGCATGTAGAAGAGAGACTGGAGAAACGCCTGGCCAGTTGGAAGGCCAAACTCTTGTCCTATGGGGGTCGATTAATTTTGATCAACTCGGTCCTCACCAATATGGTTCTATACATGTTATCATTCTTCCATCTTCCAAAAGGAGTGCTTCAGCGTCTAGACTACTTTAGATCAAGATTTTTTTGGCAGAGTGATAATGAAACCAAGAAATATCGTCTGGCTAGGTGGAATGTATTATGTCGACCTAAAAGCCAAAGGGGTCTTGGAATCCAGGACCTTGAGATTAAAAACATCGCGCTTCTCAGCAAATGGGTGTACAAACTACTCACTGAGAATGGTGTTTGGCAGGAAATCATTCGTAATAAGTACGTAGGTTCCAAAGCTATATCTCAAGTTTACTGGAAACCTGGTGATTCACATTTTTGGAGTGGGGTGATGAAAGCTAAATAATTCTTTTTTCAATTTGGCACGTTCTCGGTCAGGGACGGGTCCCAAGTCCGTTTCTGGGAAGATACCTGGCTAGGGACCAACCCTCTTAGCGTGCAATACCCAAGTTTGTACCGGATTGTTAGACATAAATTTGTCACGATCAAACAAGCTTTGGGTCAGGCAAACCCTGATATTTCTTTTCGTAGGGATCTTCTAGGACCTCGCCTGGCAGCCTGGAATGAATTGCTCATCCGGTTGGAGGTCATTCAGTTGTCGGATGAACCGGATATCTTTAGATGGAAATTGCACCAGAATGGCAAGTTTTCAGTCAAGTCCATGTATGATGCACTGATTCATAACGAGGTTCCGATTGATAACAGGAAATTGTGGAAGCTCAAAATCCCTCTAAAAGTGAAGATATTCCTCTGGTTTCTGAATAGAGGGGTGATCTTAACTAGGGATAATTTGGCACGACGCAACTGGCAAGGGTGCAAAAAATGTGTCTTCTGCCATCATGACGAGTCTATTAAACACTTATTTTTTGAGTGCAAGTTTGCTCAGTCTGTGTGGGCCATTGTTCAAATAGCTTCAAATCTTTATCCCCCACGTAGTGCACGGAACATGTTCGGCAATTGGTTGAGGGGAATAGATAAACAATTTTCTGCACACATTCTAGTGGGGGCGGCTGCCTTATGTTGGGCATTGTGGCTCACCAGGAATGATATAGTTTTTAACAATAAATGTGTTTCATCTCCTATGCAGGTTATTCATATATGTTCGCGATGGCTCCGTACTTGGTCTATCCTGCAGAGGCCGGAGGACAGAGACCTTTTTATGACGGCGTCTACTCGGCTGGAGCGTACGGCCAGGGAGGTTTTCTATCCCCATGGATGGCGGTGTGATCTTCGGATAGGATCCGCCACGTCTTAGGCTGGCTTTATCTTTATTTTCGTCTTACTGGCTGTTTGAGCCTTTGCTATTCCTTTTTCGGTTTTTGGACTTGTTGGCTGTGTGCATCTAGTTATGCAGAGGCCGGGCGTTCTACGATGCGATTGTATCAACTCGATATTTCAATTCAATGAAATGCCCTTTATCGAAAAATGTAGCATCAATTGCTACCTGATCCAAAGATTTTTTGTTATTTGAATTATTCTTGACTATGATACATTAAGAACCATAAAATCTAGCAAATTAAATCATCTATAGCTATGCTACTTTCCCAGCGTCAGAGTAGATACCAAGTTTTAGACCTTTTCCGCGCACATAGTCCGCAAGTGATTTGATTCCATAGCTTCGAGGCCGAGAAGACAATTTGTTTTGTCGTATACTTCCAGGCCGTCCAGGTATTATTTGCTTCCCGTGCTATAACCCTGTCCTGCTATAATCAACCCTGACACGTTTTCTTGGGTATATTATGAGCAGCAGGCAAACCTCCTCCTTAAATTATGCAGCATATGCATGCATGTCTCCGTTTAATAGCCCACCAGTCAATTAGCCTCTCTTTGCTTCCTTGTTTCTCGCTCATGTCCCTTTGAAATCCTCTATGTGAATCAAGCCTCTCTTTCCTTCTTTTTTTTTTTGCGAGGAAAATTCCGATCTATTCATTTTCAATCATGACTGTACAACGAATACCAGAAATAATAAAAATTACATCCAGATCCGTAGACCACCTAGCGACGACTACAAGCACTAAAGCGAGCCGAAGGCGCGCCGCCGTCATCGCCCCTCCATCGTCGGAGTCGGGCACAACTTGTTGTAGTAGACAGTCCTCTCTTTCCTTATTCCCAAGACGGCTTCTTAACACCCAGCAAAGGCAAAGACGTATATAAATTAGATGGATTGGATCTAAGGGGGCGATGTTGGACAATTTAACAACTTAATTGATCTTCACTTTAACAGACAACACAACGTAGCTCAGTTGGCTGTGGCATCCTGTAGCGAACAGGAGGTTGCGAGTTCAACTCTGAGTTAAACCTGGGCATGGGCAGCCCGGCCCGAAGCCCGGCGTCCGGGCCGGGCTCGGGCCTCACTTTTCCTGCCCGAGCCCGGCCCAAAGCCCGGGAAAAGCCCGGTCAAACCTATTTTTTAATATACTTTACGAAATATAGGTATAATATAGTAATATATAGCCCCAAAATTAGGTATTTTATTCTTTTTAATAGACAAAATAGTCTTTTTCCCGGGCTGCGGGCCGGGCCGGGCCTGGGATTTTGAGGTCGGGCTTTTTAAAACCCGGCCCAGCCCGGAGATGCCCAGGTCTACTCTGAGTAGCGACACTTATTTCTGCCTCGCTCGTCACGATTGGTGGCGGCCCAGCATACGGGCAGGTTCGGTGGGCCACTTATTTTTGCCTTGCTCGTCAGGATAGGTGCCGGCCCAGCACACGGGCAGGTTCGGAGGGCCAGAAAAATTTGGGCTGGCTTGCGTTTTCTTTCGGGTCACAGTGGACATGGCCCACGTGAGGCTGACGAAGGAGTTTTTAGCGGAAGGAAAGCGGACGTACGAAGTTTTGAGACGGACGAAAACAACGGAAGGGACGGACGAAATTACGGTGGTAAGAAACGCTTCTCCCACTAATAGTAGGTATAGATTAATATAGTGGATGAGAGTATAATTGTACCTGGATTAAGGAATTACTAGAGGTGCAGGCGCGCTTTGCCGCGCCGGTTATCATCACTTTCGGCCCCTTTTTGTAGGCTCGTGGAGATATATGTGGTTGTGGGTCTTTATCACATAGCGCAAGCAGGCAAGAGCTTATTTTTTTAAAATAATACACTTTTTTTACTAAATTTGGAAAATAATACACGGTTTCAATATTTTCTAAAAATAGGATCCAGTCGGCTTAGGTTAAGCCGACTGGACCTAGTCGGCCACGGCAAAGCCGATTAGGCCTAGTCGGCTTAACCTAAGCCGACTGGACCTAGCACACGCAGAGAGCTTGGAGAGAAGCACTAATCGTCTTAGGCTAAGACGACTGGAACTAATCATCTTAGCCTAAGACGATTAGTTCCAATCGTCTTAGCCTAAGCCGACAGGTGCATAAACCCAAATATTAACCAATGATTGCATCGAACCATGTTTTGGACCATAATTTTATGTCACCACCCTCAGCCGAGTTAGCCGCAATTTACCGCAAAACTTTAGCACAATATGTTTCCGGCATTATCCTTCCCGCCATATTATTTCCCGCCAACCCCTTCCCGTCATTATTTCCCGCCAACCCCTTCCGGTTATTATTTCCCGTCAACCCCTTCCTGCCATTATTTCTCGCCAACCCTTTCCCGCCATATTTTTTCC
Source organism: Thinopyrum obtusiflorum (assembly GCA_036873465.1). Taxonomy (NCBI): domain Eukaryota; kingdom Viridiplantae; phylum Streptophyta; class Magnoliopsida; order Poales; family Poaceae; genus Thinopyrum; species Thinopyrum obtusiflorum. The sequence goes on along the minus strand of JAAAWM010011771.1, from coordinate 73,609 downwards.
CGCCAATATGGCAGGAAGGGGTTGGCGGGAAATAATAACCGGAAGGGGTTGGCGGGAAATAATGGCGGGAAGGGGTTGGCGGGAAATAATATGACGGGAAGGATAATGCCGGAAACATATTGTGCTAAAGTTTTGCGGTAAATTGCGGCTAACTCGACTGAAGGTGGTGACATAAAATTATGGTCCAAAATATGGTTCGATGCAATCATTGGTTCAAAATATTTGAGTTTATGCACCTGTCGGCTTAGGCTAAGACGATTGGAACTAATCGTCTTAGGCTAAGATGATTAGTTCCAGTCGTCTTAGCCTAAGACGATTAGTGCTTCTCTCCAAGCTCTCTGCGTGTACTAGGTCCAGTCGGCTTAGGTTAAGCCGACTAGGCCTAATCGGCTTTGCCGTGGCCAACTAGGTCTAGTCGGCTTAACCTAAGCCGACTGGATCCTATTTTTAGAAAATATTGAAACCGTGTATTATTTTCCAAATCTAGTAAAAAAAGTGTATTATTTTAAAAAAATTAGCCAGGCAAGAGCCCACGCCAGCCATAAATTATTTGATGTTCTATTGGAGGTACAACTATTTTACAGACAGCCGGCGCTCCTGGTACACTTCCGTCCACCTGTGCAGGAGCGTCACGCATTGCCAGCGTAGTTGCTGAAAATGGTAGCACATCTTCGTATTCGATGCAGATGTCTATACTATTATACTAACTATATATATATATATTTATATTTTTTATATTTACTGTATAGTGTACGAGTTTTGAATCTTCGAATTCACGCATTGAAATGCATTTCTAACCGTCCATTGGGCTCCATCCGACGGCTTACGGTGAAGGGATTCGCTGCTACAGTAGCATTCAGTGTTATCTGGTTCGCTCCAGAAACATCTATGGGTTAGCACCGGGTAAAGGACCCCACTGCATGTCAGTTCGTTGGAGCAAAGAGAGTCACCTCGCATCTTCTGGAGCAGTACAAATTGTTTTTCCGAAGACGCCCGCAGAGCTAACAAGTGGGATCCGTACCACCAAGTCTGACACGAGGTGAAGAAGTAGAACAATATAAAAATAGAAAGTAGACAAATCAAATGAATGCATAGCGCACATACATGGCCTCACTGCCTCGCATGCATTTCTGGCTGGATAGAAGTAGTGAATTCTACAACAAAACATAGCAATAGGTAGGGTAGGCACTACCTGAGGTATATATGAAACCACTTTTGAAAGAAAAAGCATTTTAAACATATTTTAAAATGTCAAAAATTACAAAGCAAAATTTCACCCATGCATCTTCGCAAAATATGTGCGGGGAATAAAGTTTTACGATAAAATATCTTTTTATTTTGTGTCCGCATAAAATATAGATTTTAGTGCTTCAAATAGTGTTTTATAGTTTTTTTTTATCTTTTTTGCACCTGCAAAAAAAAGTTGTCTCCCGTGAAACTTTCCATGTGTACATAGAACATGGAGAGATGAATGTGTGCACCTTTTTTTCAAGAAACTTTTGTCATTAAGAAATGTGTTTTTTGGAGTGGGTTCATATGTACTTTTTTCCAAATGTGTTTTCCGCAATAAGTACCCCAATTTTTGTGCAAATTACATATTCATGTGATAGTGACTGCGTAAGAACACAAGAAGCTTTCTTATGCTAATTCCGAGTACATGCACAATGGACATTCATCTTGAATCATTTCTCCGTCATTTTCATGACTTATTTTCGTCAAAATCACCATGTAACGTAAAGACGCGCATTGCGCGTGCATGCATACTAGTATGACTAACGCTTGAACACTCGACCAAGCAAGTTTGAAGCGGCGCTTGCAGAAATGCAGACTGCTTGTGTGTCCACGGCTGCGCTTCCAGCGAAGCGAAGCAGTTGATTGAACCGCTGTTAAGCCACGTTCCATAAGTCGTCATCAATATTGTATCCGGTGACAGGCATGATCAGTTCGATCACTTTCTCACCCAGTCTCTCATCTGCTCAGTTTCTGCAAACTATGCGTTTCCATAAACCTTCCAAATCCTAAATCCGTATGTATCTTATCCACGCGGGTTTCTTGCCTGAATCTAGCTGGACTATATCTTCTGAATAAACATTGAGACCAAGCTGGGTGATCATGCAGAACTTTATTTTGGTTAGTAAATGATCCGACTTTGTTGATCATTTTAAACATAGTACGTCATAATATCAGATCGAACAAACTGAAATAAAGATGAACACCAAAGATCCACGATAAAACTGAAAGTTACAACAAGATTCTTCGAAGTCGTCTTCTCTAGTTTCACTTTTTGCATCTCGACTTTCCAGCATGACTTAGATGAAAAAACTGCAGAAGACTGAACCTGCACAAGCTGGACTAACCTCGAAGGTTTTGAAAAGCCCCTTGAGACGCTCACCCCAATATGTGAGAACCTAATATCGTTGAATGCACTGTGGACGAGGACACACCCCTTGCATGGCCAGTCGTCGAACCGCTGGTTTGTCGTTGTATTGTCGATGAAAAAGACTGAGAACACGAGAACGCCTAGCAAAAACTCACATGACATCATCATCGCCGCCACCACCATCAAGAAGGGTCAAAACACCGGTTGACGATCCGCAGGATCTGAAGCTGTTGATCCATGGGACCAAAATACTACAGGTTCTTCAGTGTTGGCCACGTCAGCCGCACCAGGACGGAGATAGAGTCGTGAGACTTTTAGTCCGTGCGACACCGCCATCGCCATCGAGACTGTTAAAATATGTGCCGAATATATGTGTATGAGTTGTGCTATAGTTGGATTTGTAATTAGGAGAGGGATGTTTGAGTCGAGCACATGTAACCCGGGCCTATTATATAAAGGCACCGCAGGGTAGCCAAATAGACTAGACACAAGCTGGTAGGCTAGACAAAGATTATGAGAGGGATGGTCCGGTACCCGTGGCAGGGGTGGCCGGACCGGACGTGGCGGGTTGTCGGAAACCTGTCTGATGGCCTCGACGGGCTTATCATCGACGGTACTATGTTGATTTAGTACATGGGAAGAAGCGCCCGTAGTCATGCCATGGGGATGTAGCCATGTCGGCGAACCTCGTTAACAAATATTGGTGTCGTTGCTCGTGCTTGTGTGGCTGCTTATCCCCGACAGATCGACGTGCGCCTTGGATTATTCTATCAAGTGGTATCATGAGCAGGGTTAACACAAACATGCTCGCCACTACTATTTATATATCAGTGACGTGTGCACTTACACGCCACTAGTATGTGACTTACCAGCGGCGCACACCACTGGTAACTGATTACTGGTGGCGACTTTCACATGCCACTGGTAAGCTTTTTGCGCACGCTACTAATAAGTTGTTTTCAAGTAGTGTGTCTACTGTCGCATACTACTTCAATCGCAGGATCGATGGTAAATTAATCATGCCAACATGATCTGTAGCCATCGTATACGGAGACTAAAAAAGCCCGTTGGTGATGAGTTTTCCTGGCAATGTCTGTCGGTGATATCTGCCTATCACATACCGTGTTCGCCAGTGGCTGCCTCACCAAGAGAGCGTGAGCTCCTTAATACGACGATGACACAAGGTAGGCCGACGGAACCTCTGTCCTCGCCATCACGGAGGCGCGCAGCAGTCTTGCTGCCAACCATGGCAGGGTCACTGGTGCTCCGTCGAGCAGCTGCGCACGGCCAGGCGGGGAACCCTAGATCGGCCAGCCGCTGCAATCTAGCTCATCCAGCACTGACAACGCCAACACGGAGCTCGATGCCGGCACTCATGTAGATGTAGGCATGGATCGAGCAAACTCCATGGTTGTTCCGGCGAATGAAGCACGTAACGTAACGGATACGAGGCATAAAATCGTTTGGGTCGCATCTGGTTGTGCCCAGTTACCTTACGTGCTGGCTGCATGGCTGCCTGCTACGCATGTGTTGAGCCCAACCCAAGCGTAGCACCAGTAGTATAACCCAGCGAACGAGCTTTACACTGTGTGGAGCGAAGGGTACTCCCGTCCGCTTCCCAGCTCCCTCCTCCTCCCAGTCCGCTGCCAAAACCGTTCTTCACGGAAGAAACTTTCCCTTTCCTAACCGCCGCCATCACCCGTGAGTTCCCGATTTCGTCGCCGCTAGTCGACCCTATGTGCAACCGCCGCCACCGTCCCCCGATACCTCCACTCCTTGTCCCGCGCTTCCTCCACCGTCGTTGTCCCCTTCAATCGTCCCACACAATGACGGGTGTTGTGACATCTAAGCATGTCGCTCCTGCCGACGAAGTGGGCTTCGGAGATCCATGGGCGAAGGTACCTCTGTCCACTACTATGGGCGGAACTCTTCATCGGCGGAGGCAGACAAATTACCGGAATATGATTTTTGGCCTCCCGAAATTTGGCTACGATGCCAACTTCAATGGCGTCGATAGGAAGCAGTGGCGGAGCTTGAAAGAAAAAGCTGGGCGGGCCAGACTAAAGAAGAGCACTTTTTTTTTTGAAATTCTGAATCATAAGCATTAATATATGATATAAGATTACAAGATGGAGCGAGCATATGTATATATATATACACACACCAAAATACAGTTCAACCATGAAGCACTAAGTTAGCTAATACGAAAGCGTTGAGACATTAGACATGGACTTACTCACATACTACAAATCAACTCTCTGATCCTTCCCCCCCCCCCCCCCCCCCCCCCCCCCCCCCCCCCCCCCCCCCCCCCCCCCCCCCCCCCCCCCCCCCCCCCCCCCCCCCCCCCCCCCCCCCCCCCCCCCCCCCCCCCCCCCCCCCCCCCCCCCCCCCCCCCCCCCCCCCCCCCCCCCCCCCCCCCCCCCCCCCCCCCCCCCCCCCCCCCCCCCCCCCCCCCCCCCCCCCCCCCCCCCCCCCCCCCCCCCCCCCCCCCCCCCCCCCCCCCCCCCCCCCCCCCCCCCCCCCCCCCCCCCCCCCCCCCCCCCCCCCCCCCCCCCCCCCCCCCCCCCCCCCCCCCCCCCCCCCCCCCCCCCCCCCCCCCCCCCCCCCCCCCCCCCCCCCCCCCCCCCCCCCCCCCCCCCCCCCCCCCCCCCCCCCCCCCCCCCCCCCCCCCCCCCCCCCCCCCCCCCCCCCCCCCCCCCCCCCCCCCCCCCCCCCCCCCCCCCCCCCCCCCCCCCCCCCCCCCCCCCCCCCCCCCCCCCCCCCCCCCCCCCCCCCCCCCCCCCCCCCCCCCCCCCCCCCCCCCCCCCCCCCCCCCCCCCCCCCCCCCCCCCCCCCCCCCCCCCCCCCCCCCCCCCCCCCCCCCCCCCCCCCCCCCCCCCCCCCCCCCCCCCCCCCCCCCCCCCCCCCCCCCCCCCCCCCCCCCCCCCCCCCCCCCCCCCCCCCCCCCCCCCCCCCCCCCCCCCCCCCCCCCCCCCCCCCCCCCCCCCCCCCCCCCCCCCCCCCCCCCCCCCCCCCCCCCCCCCCCCCCCCCCCCCCCCCCCCCCCCCCCCCCCCCCCCCCCCCCCCCCCCCCCCCCCCCCCCCCCCCCCCCCCCCCCCCCCCCCCCCCCCCCCCCCCCCCCCCCCCCCCCCCCCCCCCCCCCCCCCCCCCCCCCCCCCCCCCCCCCCCCCCCCCCCCCACAGTGTACACTCTCCCGTTCAGAAATTTCCTCCTCCCCCGGTGCCGCCCTAGCTCGAGCTGCCTGCCGCCTTGCCGTAGCACCGTGCCACCGCCGACGCCTCACACCCCCTGAGCCCTCCACCTGTCACGCGCGTCACCTCCCCCATGCCGCAATTTGGGAGCTCGGGCACTGGGCGTCCTGGAGCTCCAGGGCTCCGGTGCCGGCGCCAAGATGGACGCGCTCGGGTTCAGCAAGAAGGTGTACTTCATGCGGCAGAGCAGGCGCAACGGGGCCGTCGTTCCGTTCGTAGAGAGCTTCGGCCTGCGCCTCTCCTCCGCCAAGCTCACTCATCCGCCGCCATTATTTCAGTCCTCTGTTTTGTAACATGCCAAACTACGTCGCAGCCGAGGGCCTCCCCTTGCATTCAACAGAAAGTGGAGAACAAATATATAAGGAATGCTTGCCAGCGACGACACGATTCCGCCGCCACCTGGTGCACCAAGCACCATTACTTCAGTCTTCTGTTTTGTAAAATGCCAAAGTATTGTATGGAACCATTTACTGCTAATCAGATTACAAAACGTGTAGTAATTTTTCATTAACACTAGTAATGGTGGCATCACATCTCTGATATTGTGGCAGTGTGGATCATGACTGTCAGATATGTTTCTTTCACGAATGTGGTGCTGCTAGATACTATCTTATGTTCAGTAGGTTGCAGCGTTCGTTACTTATGGTTTTTATTCACGCATAGGTCAAGTTCTTGAAGGAAATGTTGTTTTCAAGCAGTGGCTATGACACTCTAATCGGGCAGAATGCTAAGCGCATGATGATGCACTTCTCAATATCTGCAGATGAGGCACTCCAAAGTACGCTGTCATTTTTTGAAAAAGTAAGTTTCACAGTCCTAGTTATTGTTTCCCATTGTTAAAAGAATTTCACTGTTTCCTCATAAAAGTCTCATGGCGTTAAATGTCTCTTGAAATTTTATGTTTCTCGAACCATATAACTGCAGATGGAGGCCAGACATGGCTGTCTGAGCATGTTGGCGCACGGGGATGTGTCATTTCCCTATCTCATTGAATCATTTCATATTATGCTTCTTCTCTGCTCGGAGGATAACCATCTTAAGCCATTAATTGATTTCCTTGAGCACATTTGTATTCACAAGCCAAGGATTGACGTTGTTTATACCCTAGTGGGAGGACACACATAGGGCTTTCTCTCTTTCCCCTCCCTCTTCTCTGTAGCAGCGACTTCGCGAGTTCGGCCGGGTGCCGTTAAAGTCGGCCACCCCTCTCCTTATCCCCTCCGCCGGGCTCGCCGGCCGTAGTAGGGAAGGGGAGGGGTTGTGTCCGTTTTGTTTTCTTTGTTGTTTAGGTGTGGTTTTGTTGCAGAATAAAACGGATCTGAAGCAGTTCTTGCTTCTCTTGGTGATTGGTGCTGCGACTTTGGCCGCCGGAGCACCGGCTGACGAGAAGAAAGAGCTCACCGGATCTGAGGTGAGTCTGGTCCCTGTTCTGCAGATCGGATCTCTTCCTTCTCTCTGCGTTGGAGGCCACCAAGGTGGTGGTGACGCCGTCGAGAAAGGGTGGAGTTCTTTTGAAGGGCGATTTCAGTTGAGCTCATTATCATCGTTGCTGGACGGCGGGCGATGGCGCCTGCTGGAGCTCTCGTCCTTCTCTGGACATGGTGACAGCGGTAGAAGGCCTGCCTTTCCGTCCTCGCCGATGAATCTGCTGGCCGAATGGCGGCCATATTTCTTCCTCCCGGCCGCGATGCCTACAAGGAGGCAGTGCTGCGTACGGATGGTGGCCATGGCCTCGAGCTGTGGCAGCTTCGTCGCCCCAAGTGGCCTTGTTCCCCGGCGACGGCGAGGTGCAAGCCTTTCGAGCGCAAAGGACCTGATCGCGTTTCTAGTTCTTAGTCGGAGGTCCTTTCTGCAAAAGTTTGGGACTTGTTTGTGTTTCCTATCTTTTCCTAGGTCTGTTTGTAAAATGTACTGTTATCCTGAATAAAGCATCGGGATCCTTCGGGATCCCTCTTCTGTTAAAAAAAAAGGATTGCGTCAGTTCTGCTATCATTTCCTCCCATTATCCTTTCTGATGTTGAAAATAATATGGAAACTGATTCCTTACAGCCGACTGTAAACAACGAACGCAACAGCCTCCTTCAGCGCGTGACGCGTGTCAGTGGGACCACGAACAGCTATTGGCTTCCAACCTTATCTTCAGCGCGTGACGCCCGTCTTCTTCCTGCTTTCCCATCGTCACACTGCTCCTCCTTCGCAGCACCGCTCACATGTGCGTTGCTCCCATAACTCCCCTGACATCTCCATCTGCAAGTCAGCCCCTAGTGCCTGCTGCGGCGGGAGGCAGCGTTGCTACAACCGGCGAGGCGCCCGAGCTGCGACGACGGCCAGGTTGCTTCCATGCTGCGATGCTCAGCCGCGGCGATGGCATGCTTCCACGAGACGACGGAGCTGCGATGCTCGACGGCCGCAGCGACGTGTGCTTCCACGACACGACGGGATGCTGCGACGCTCCACGGCCGCGGCGACGTGTGCTTCCACGACACGACGGGATCCTGCGACACTCCATGGCCGAGCCGACGGCGTCCTTCCACGACACGACGGTGCTGCGAATGATGCTGCGACGCTCCACAGCCGTGGCGATGCTGCGACGCTCCACGGCCGAGCCGACGGCGTACTTCGTACGGCCGCCGTGATGCTGCAACGCTCGACGGCCTAGCTGACTGTGTGCTTTGCACAGCCGCGCGGCGATGCTGCGACCGATGTTGCGACTCTCGATGGCCGCGGCTATGCTGCGTGCTTCGGCGGTGGCCCTGTTGCTTTGAAGGCGAGGCGATGGTGCGATAGCGGCCAGACTACTCCGGCGAGGGTTTGTTGTGAGGCCGTCGTAGTGCTCGTAGTGATAGGAGCATGCGGGCTATGACTGGGACTGGGAGCAGGTTGCTGTGAGCAGGGCGATGGAGGGAACTGTAGCGACAGTGATGTAATTCAGTCAGCGGCAGTGCTGCAAGGTCTCGCCGGCGTGGTTAGCCCAGGCGACGGGGATGTTGTGCCTAGTGCTGACATGACACCGGCACTGCTGGTGCATCTCTTGTGCCGCGGGGGAGAAAGAAGCAAACATGCTACATGCTTCACGTGCTGCATTGCGAAGCGTTCGTTCGCGTTGACTATCGGTGGATAGGAACGTTTAGATCAGGACTGATCGAACGGTGGGAAAGGAGGCTGATGTTTTAACCGGTACATCCGGCTGGCGCCTAGCGGCCGCCAAATAATATCCAGCCAAGGATTCATGCATGGGACTATGGGAGAAGGTATACTAAAAGTACATGATTCTCAATTGAACCCTTATGTTTGTGAACGCTTTTGGAATCTGCAATATTGTTTTTTATTTCACTAGACAATATATACAGCAATGTAATATTATCTCATTTCAATTTTTTCTAGGCTGGCACTAAACAAGAAGATGTTGGTCCGATGTTGTTGAAGTAACCATGTGGAGAAACACAAATCATGTTGTGGGCCTTAGAGAAACACAAAGTCCCAACAAAGTACATTACCCTCATCAAGGACATGTATGATAATGTTGTGACAAGTGTTCGAACAAGTGATGGTGACACTGATGATTTTCCGATTAAAAATAGGACTGCACCAAGGGTCAGCTTTGAGCCCTTATTTTTTTGCTTTGGTGATGGGTGAGGTCATAAGGGATATACAAGGAGATATCCCATGGTGTATGCTCTTGCGGATGATGTGGTGCTAGTCGATGATAGTAGGACGGGGGTTAATAGAAAGTTAGAGTTATGAAGACAAACTTTGGAATCAAAAGGTTTTAGACTTAGTAGAACTAAAACCGAGTACATGAGGCGCGGTTTCAGTACTACTAGTCACGAGGAGAGAAGGTTAGCCTTGATGGGCAGGTAGTACCTTAGAAGGACACCTTTCGATATTTGAGGTCCATGCTGCAGAACGATGGTGATATCGATGAAGATGTGAGCCATCGAATCAAAGCCGAATTGATGAAGTGGCGCCAAACTTCTGTCGTTCTCTGTGACACGAGATTGCCACAAAAGCTAAAAGGCAGTTTTATAGAACGGCGATTTGACCCACAATGTTGTATGGCGCTGAGTGTTGGCCGACTAAAAGGCGACATGTTCAACAGTTTGGTATAGCGGAGATGCGCATGTTGAGATGGATGTGTGGCCACACAAGAAAGGATTGGTTTCGGAAAGATGATATATGTGATAGAGTTGGGGTAGCACCGATTGAAGAGAAGTTTGTCCAGTATCGTCTGAGATTGTTTGGGCATATATAGCGCAGGCCTCCAGAGACTCCAGTGCATAGCGGATGGTTAAAGCATGCTGATAATGTCAAGAGAGGTCGGGGTGGACCAAACCTGACATGGGAGGAGTCCATAAAGAGAGATATGAAGGATTATCACCAAAGAACTAGCCATGGACAGGGGTGTGTGGAAGTTAGCTATTGCTACTCCCGTAGGAGTTGTTGGATTTCCCCGACAAGGAACACTACTAGGAAATACCTTACAGGTGGAGGATTAACAGTAGCGCGGGTTAATATTCCGTGCTACTGCTAATTTGCAGCAGCGTGGGGGTGCAACACGCGCTACAGGTAAATCTATAGCAGTAGCGCGGGCTCGACAACACGCGCTGCTGATAGGTGGTCCCCACCGGGGCTGCCTATAGTAGAAGCGCGGCCCATGAAACCCCCGCTACTGCTAAATAGATAGCAGTAGCGCAGGTTCCGTGCACCGCGCTGCAACTATGGTCGCCCTCTGCCAGCTGGTGAGCCCCGCTTAGCAGCAGTGCGGGTACAGACCTGGCGCTACTGCTACTGCGCTTAGCAGTAGCGCCGGCCCTGGACCCGCGCTGCTGCTAAGGCGCAGCAGCCACCTTTTTACCCTCCCCTCCCCTCCCACCTCCCCCTCCCCCATCCTCTCCCTCACTTGCTTCTCCTACCTCTCCCCCATTACCCCCCCCCCCCCCCCCCCCCCCCCCCCCCCCCCCCCCCCCCCCCCCCCCCCCCCCCCCCCCCCCCCCCCCCCCCCCCCCCCCCCCCCCCCCCCCCCCCCCCCCCCCCCCCCCCCCCCCCCCCCCCCCCCCCCCCCCCCCCCCCCCCCCCCCCCCCCCCCCCCCCCCCCCCCCCCCCCCCCCCCCCCCCCCCCCCCCCCCCCCCCCCCCCCCCCCCCCCCCCCCCCCCCCCCCCCCCCCCCCCCCCCCCCCCCCCCCCCCCCCCCCCCCCCCCCCCCCCCCCCCCCCCCCCCCCCCCCCCCCCCCCCCCCCCCCCCCCCCCCCCCCCCCCCCCCCCCCCCCCCCCCCCCCCCCCCCCCCCCCCCCCCCCCCCCCCCCCCCCCCCCCCCCCCCCCCCCCCCCCCCCCCCCCCCCCCCCCCCCCCCCCCCCCCCCCCCCCCCCCCCCCCCCCCCCCCCCCCCCCCCCCCCCCCCCCCCCCCCCCCCCCCCCCCCCCCCCCCCCCCCCCCCCCCCCCCCCCCCCCCCCCCCCCCCCCCCCCCCCCCCCCCCCCCCCCCCCCCCCCCCCCCCCCCCCCCCCCCCCCCCCCCCCCCCCCCCCCCCCCCCCCCCCCCCCCCCCCCCCCCCCCCCCCCCCCCCCCCCCCCCCCCCCCCCCCCCCCCCCCCCCCCCCCCCCCCCCCCCCCCCCCCCCCCCCCCCCCCCCCCCCCCCCCCCCCCCCCCCCCCCCCCCCCCCCCCCCCCCCCCCCCCCCCCCCCCCCCCCCCCCCCCCCCCCCCCCCCCCCCCCCCCCCCCCCCCCCCCCCCCCCCCCCCCCCCCCCCCCCCCCCCCCCCCCCCCCCCCCCCCCCCCCCCCCCCCCCCCCCCCCCCCCCCCCCCCCCCCCCCCCCCCCCCCCCCCCCCCCCCCCCCCCCCCCCCCCCCCCCCCCCCCCCCCCCCCCCCCCCCCCCCCCCCCCCCCCCCCCCCCCCCCCCCCCCCCCCCCCCCCCCCCCCCCCCCCCCCCCCCCCCCCCCCCCCCCCCCCCCCCCCCCCCCCCCCCCCCCCCCCCCCCCCCCCCCCCCCCCCCCCCCCCCCCCCCCCCCCCCCCCCCCCCCCCCCCCCCCCCCCCCCCCCCCCCCCCCCCCCCCCCCCCCCCCCCCCCCCCCCCCCCCCCCCCCCCCCCCCCCCCCCCCCCCCCCCCCCCCCCCCCCCCCCCCCCCCCCCCCCCCCCCCCCCCCCCCCCCCCCCCCCCCCCCCCCCCCCCCCCCCCCCCCCCCCCCCCCCCCCCCCCCCCCCCCCCCCCCCCCCCCCCCCCCCCCCCCCCCCCCCCCCCCCCCCCCCCCCCCCCCCCCCCCCCCCCCCCCCCCCCCCCCCCCCCCCCCCCCCCCCCCCCCCCCCCCCCCCCCCCCCCCCCCCCCCCCCCCCCCCCCCCCCCCCCCCCCCCCCCCCCCCCCCCCCCCCCCCCCCCCCCCCCCCCCCCCCCCCCCCCCCCCCCCCCCCCCCCCCCCCCCCCCCCCCCCCCCCCCCCCCCCCCCCCCCCCCCCCCCCCCCCCCCCCCCCCCCCCCCCCCCCCCCCCCCCCCCCCCCCCCCCCCCCCCCCCCCCCCCCCCCCCCCCCCCCCCCCCCCCCCCCCCCCCCCCCCCCCCCCCCCCCCCCCCCCCCCCCCCCCCCCCCCCCCCCCCCCCCCCCCCCCCCCCCCCCCCCCCCCCCCCCCCCCCCCCCCCCCCCCCCCCCCCCCCCCCCCCCCCCCTTAATGCGATCTCTCGCCATAACGGAGGTATCACTTCCGAACTACGCCCAACCCGGACTAGGGGCTGAGTGCGGGGAATTTTACGGCCCACCCACCACCCAGTTGATAGCCACTGTCGAGGACTTAACCAACATGCTAGACTACGCCTCCGAGGACATCGACGGCATGGACGACGACGTCGAAGCCGAATCAGGCCAAAACCCACCCATCACTAGGCGTTGGACAGCCACTTCTACATACGACGTGTACATGGTGGATACACCCAAAAAGAAGGACGACGATAGCACTCAAGACCCGATCGAGGACAAGCCTGTCGAAGAACCACCTAAACACCGACGTCAGCGGCGCCGCTCACGACCGCGTCGCGAAAAGGAATGCAATACCGGCACCGGAGATAATGACACTCCGGAGAACGCCGAAGACTCCAACCACCTCATCGAGCTTGCTGTTGAGCAGGATGAGTGGGAAGACGGACAAGTCAATCCAGAACCTATCGATCATGAGGATTCGGAGGATAGTAATTATCTGCTGGCCTCCGAGGAGGATGTTAGCCTCCGTAACGAAGATTTTATCGTACCAGAGGAACCCCTCGAGCAAGAAATATTCAAGCGACAGCTCATCGCCACTGCGAGGAGCCTGAAAAAGAAATAGCAACAGCTTCAAGCTGAACAGGATACGCTCAACGATAGATGGACCAAGGTCCTGGCCGCCGAAGAATACGGCCTCGAGCGCCCAACAAAAAGCTACCCAAAGCACAGGCTACTACCCCAATTCGACGACGAGGCCCTTGAGCCAATTCCGTCAAGATACAATCATGCTGATGAACCGGACCGACCACCACGTCGATGGGACAAAGCGGCTAATTACGCCGAATACCAGCCCGCACCACCTCGCCGTAAAGGCAGAGAGGCAGCGGCTCTGGGCCACACGTATGACTTACGTCAGGACCTGGACAATAGAGCCGGCCAGACCAGATCAATCTACGGATCAAGGGGACGTGCTCCAACACAAGACGATGGCTGTCAAGCCTGGCGCGACAAGCATCACCAAGTTCGGGCCGAGAACCGAACACGGATGTCATTCGAACTCCGTTGTGATGTTGCCCGATATAGAGGCGCCGCACACCCCATGTGCTTTACCAATGAGGTAATGCAGCACCAGTTTCCAGAAGGGTTTAAACCCGTAAACATTGAAGCATACGATGGAACGACAGATCCCGCTGTATGGATTGAAGATTTTCTTCTCCATATACACATGGCTCGCGGTGACGATCTCCATGCCATTAAATACCTCCCCCTAAATCTAAAAGTTCCCGCACGGCACTGGTTGAATAGCCTCCCAGAAAACTCTATTGGCAGCTGGGAAGACTTGGAGGACACCTTTCGAGACAACTTCCAAGGTACTTATGTCCGGCCACCGGACGCTGATGACCTCAGTCACATAGTCCAGCAACCCGGAGAGTCAGCCCGCAAACTCTGGAATCAGTTCTTAATTAAAAAGAACCAAATCATCGACTGTCCGGACGCCGAAGCCTTAGCGGCCTTTAAACATAGCGTCCGTGACGAATGGCTCGCCCGACACCTCGGTCAGGAAAAGCCGAAGACCATGGCAGCTCTTACTGCACTTATGACCCATTTCTGCGCGGGCGAAGATAGCTGGTTGGCTCGTAGAAGCAACAGTACCAGCGACCCTGGCACCTCTGAAGCCAGGGACGGCAACGGAAGGCCACGACGTAACAAAAACAAGCGTCGGAACAACAATGAAGAAATTGAAGATATGGCGGTCAACGCCGGATTCAGTGGCTCTAAACCTAGTCAGCGGAAGAAGCCATTCAAAGGAAACAGAGACGGTCCATCTAATTTGGACAAGATACTGGATAGGCCTTGCCAGATTCATGGCACCCCCGACAAGCCTGCCAACCACTCCAACAGAAACTGCTGGGTTTTCAAACAGGCCGGTAAGTTAAATACCGAACACAAGGGGAAGGGGCCTCAAAGTGAGGACGATGACGAGTCCCGTCCACCGAACACAGGGGGACAGAAGAAATCCCCCCCCCCCCCCCCCCGAGGTGAAAACAGTGAACATGATATACGTCACACATATCCCAAAGAGGGAGCGCAAGCGCGCACTAAGGGACGTCTACGCCATAGAACCTGTCGCCCCAAAATTCAATCCATGGTCGGCTTGTCCGATCACCTTCGATCACAGGGACCACCCGACCAGTATCCGTCATGGAGGTTCGACGGCCCTAGTGCTCGATCCCATCATCGATGGATACCATGTCACTAGAGTCCTTATGGACGGCGGCAGCAGTCTAAACCAGATCTATCAAGACACTGTTCGTAAGATGGGCATTGACCCGTCAAGAATTAAGCCCAGCAATACTACCTTTAAAGGAGTAATACCCGGCGTGGAGGCCCGTTGTACGGGCTCCTTAACATTGGAAGTAGTCTTCGGCTCGCCGGATAACTTCCGAAGCGAAGACTTGATCTTCGACATTGTCCCCTTTCGCAGTGGCTATCACGCGCTGCTCGGACGAACTGCTTTTGCCCGCTTCAATGCGGTCCCGCACTACACTTACTTGAAGCTCAAAATGCCTGGACCGCGCGGCGTTATCACAGTCAATGGAAATATGGAGCGCTCCCTCCGTACTGAGGAGCACACCACGGCCCTGGCAGCCGAAGTACAGAACGGCCTCATCAAGCCGAACAATTCATCGATCACTAAGACACCTGACACTACCAAGCGAGCCCAGTCCACTCTGCAGCATGACAGCTCGGTGAATCCAGAGCTTGAATAGCAGTTTCGCCTCCGCCGATCGCCCCATAAAACAGTGGCATGTGTACCGCGTGTGCATATTACGCACTTAAAATACCTTGGGCAGCGACGGAGGCACACTGCGGAAAAGGTCTATAGCGTGGCTTGACCCTATTCGGACCTTAACCTTTTTTCTCTTTCTTTTTTTTCTTTCTTTTTCCTCTTTTTTACTACAGGTTCATTAAAAACCTACCTACCCTACGGTCGTGCAAGGGCCCTTTTTGAGGGCCCCTTTTTTCGTATAGACGACAATCGACCTCTCCTCTCTAAGGATTTTCCACCAAGGGGAAACGGCGCAGACGTGCGGCAGGGCACCACTGGGGTCTTCAAGACTACCTTTCCTTTTTCAGGCCCTGTATAAAGCTTCCCCTCGTGTACAAACTCTCGGCATGTCAAATAGCTTTGATGTTCATGGCATTATCTGTAATAGCACGTCTTGACGTATTAATAAAGGGTATAAAGGAAACAGTTGATCACCAACTTTTGTTCAGTCTTGGTTTATTTTTCTATCTGTGATCCCTCCTTGCTTCAAATTGCCACACATGCTTTGTTCCGGCCTAAATGCCGGGGGCTCTATCTGGCCATGCAAATTTTCAAAAGACCGAACACCTATAAGGTACTCTTCGGCATCCCGAATATTGCATTATATGCATCAGCTCCGAATCATGTCTTTGGTCTATAGTTGGGTTGCCCGGCTCTTGTGATTACCACCTTACGTTCCGCTAGTTCGGCTAAGGTAGTAAAGGGAGAACTACTGCGATTGTGTTTCCGGTTCGTCCGGCCAAACACCTCAGTAGAGAAAGCAAAAAACTGACTGTCATGATACGGCGAGAGCTGGTCGGCGATTCGGTGACTTAATACAAATCCTTAGTGATTTACTCCATGTTATACGAAGGGTTGGTTTTCGCCCAGCCATGCTACAAAGGCACCCTAGTTCGGATTGCCGCATACGCACTAGGGGCTGGTACTCAGCCCCACCGTCAAACTCCTATGGCTAAGTGAAAGTAATAAAGCCGCATAGTCTGATTGACTGGTTCATTGCGCGAACACCTCCTTTACGGACCAAGACGTTGGATAAAGTGTGATCGCGCACTCCACCGAACACTCCCGTAGCATCTACGAGGGGGCTGAAGCCGACGACTGGCAAACTTTCAGAATTATAATGGCCGCACAGGAGGAAAATAACTCAGGATAAAAGGCATAAATATATGACAAGCCTTGGTTCACAAAATAAAGTTTTTATAGCCCGGATACATTTACTCAAACATCACGTCCTTTGAGCATTGGCCCTCTACTATTCGGGCACCCGCTAGGACATCTTCAAAGTATCTTTCCAACTTGCGGTGGTCCTTGCCTTCGGGCGGGCCTGCGGTCGCGACGTCGGTGGCCTCCATCTTTGCCCAGTGCATCTTGACACGAGCAAAGGCCATCTGCGCACCCTCTATGCACGCCGAGCGCTTCACAGCATCAACTCGAGGTAGCGCATCGATGAGTCACCTCACCAAACCGAAGTAGCTGCTAGGAATTGGTTCGGCTGGCCAAAGCCAGACTATGAGATCCTTCACCCCCCCCCCCCCCCCCCCCCCCCCCCCCCCCCCCCCCCGGGGCGTCGGATGCTCCGGTGCCAGGAACTGTGACCAGAACAGCTTCTCGGTCGAGTTCCCCTCTTGGGCTCGGAAGAACTATGCGGCGTCAGCAGCACTCCTCGAAAGATCCGCAAAGGTGTCTGGAGAACTCCAGAGTCGAGTGAGCAAAGCATATCTTTGACCTCCAAATACACTCTGCAAAAGAAAAGGCTTACCGGCCGCTATCTGTTTGGCCTGCCAAATCTCTTCAGGAGCACTCCGGGACTCGACCCGCGCCTCTTTAGCCTCCTGAAGGGCTTTGGCGATTTTAGTCGCTTGGTCCGAAGTCTTCTGCTCCAAGGCCTCGCACTTGCGGATAGTGTCCTTCAGCTCTTGCTCCACTTCGGCCTGTTATTCTTCGTGTTGGTGGCGGGCGTCCTGTTCGGTCTTTAGTTCCGCAGCCGCTTTGTCAGCGGCTGCTTTATTCGCCTTCGCCTCCTCCTTGGCCTGAGCAAGGGCACTTTTGAGGGTCTCGACCTCGGCCGCGCCAACTGCGCACATAATCACAGCAGTACATGAGTTAAACTCTGAATTTACATATCAGATATATGCTCAAACTCTTTAAAATACATGCATACCTTGCGTCTCATTGAATCGCTTGTTGATGCGATCTATTTCATCATCAGCCAGCCTTAGTTTCCGATTAAGTTTAGAAACTTCAGCGGCCTGGGCAGTTGCCGCCAACATGGAAGCCTGTTATACAATATAAAAGTATGTCACCTCTTCTGAATACTATGTGATCCTCTGTCCGGCTTTTTCAAAACCAGACAGAGTCTCAGGGGCTAATATCTATGCACGGGTCTATCCCTTTGTAAAAAGCGTCTAGAGCATTACATCGCATACCTTGAAGCCTGTCAGTAGGCTGGTGAAGGCTTCGTTCAGCCTGCTCTTGGTGGACTGAACCTTCTCTACTACCACACCCATCACGGTGCGGTGTTCCTCAACGATGGAAGCACATTGTAGTGCTTCCATAAGAGTATTCGGCGCCTCCAGATTAGTGGAGGCCGCCGTCGAAGCTGATACTCCCCCTCCTTCGAAGGGGGATGCTTGCCTGACTCTGAGCCACATTGGTCTCCAGAATGATGTTCGGCTAGGGGCCGGATTGATCAGGGCCCCCGCCGTCGGTCGCCATGGGGGTCGCCCCCTCCATGTCTTCGACAGCCGAGGTATTGTCCTCGGGCGCCTCCTCGGCTGCCTCACTTGCCCCTCCGCGGCTAGGAGAGGTCCTTCGGGGTAACACCTCGGTGTCATCCGCGGTGGTTGGCAAAGGGGCTCGCGGTGGCGTCTCGCTCTCTGCCATCTCGGGTGGCAGAGAACTCCCCTCAGATAGTGAAGGGTCGGGGAGGTTGCGAGCAGGGCTGAAAGACACACGGTGTAATATGTTATATTATGAAAACATAAAGGACCGAAGACAAATAATAGACCCTTTGGTACTTACGATTCGGCCAGGGGCTTCACCCTGGGAAGTCTCTTAGGGACTGGTTCGGCCTCCAAATCCGAACCATCCGAGAGGGCTATCTTCCGCCTCTTGGGCGCCTCCTCCTCCGGGTCTATGGAGGCTGCCCTCTTCTTCTTCTTCCCCCTAAGAGGGGAGTCACTTTCCGCTTCCTCCTCCTCTTCTTCCTCATCTCCCTTGTGGAAGGAGAGGATTTCGGTCTCTCCGGACACTGCGTCCGAAGGGCCCTTGTGGCGGAGGCCGCCTTTGGCCTCCTTGCCCTTCTTCTTCTTGGTCTTCTTCTTCGGCGCTTGATAGGGCGCCGGGACCAGCATCCCTATCAGCTGGGGGGTGGCCGGGTCTTCAGGCAGCGGTGCCGGACACTTAATCCACTTCGCCTTTTCTACCCAGCTCTGTACAAAGGACAGAAAATTCATTATGTCTAAAACTTATTGACTGAACACATATTCGGGAAAATCATACATACCGGTGTGGCTGGATTCTCGATGTCAAGACCGATGTCTTCGGTCTTCTTCGGCCATGTTTTTTGGGCCTTGAAAAGCAGCTTCCAGATGTCTTCGTGCATTGTGCCGAAGAAGCGCTTCAAGGTTCCTGGATCTTTCGGATTGAACTCCCACATGGGAGAGGGCCGGAGTTGGCAGGGAAGAATCCAGCGGAAGAGCATCACCTGAATCATGTTAGTGAGACTGGTGTTCTTGCCTATCATATTGGTGATGGGCTTTTGCAGCATCAACACTTCCACCGCCCCCCCCCCCCCCCCCCCCCCCCCCCCCCCCCCCCCCCCCCCCCCCCCCCCCCCCCCCCCCCCCCCCCCCCCCCCCCCCCCCCCCCCCCCCCCCCCCCCCCCCCCCCCCCCCCCCCCCCCCCCCCCCCCCCCCCCCCCCCCCCCCCCCCCCCCCCCCCCCCCCCCCCCCCCCCCCCCCCCCCCCCCCCCCCCCCCCCCCCCCCCCCCCCCCCCCCCCCCCCCCCCCCCCCCCCCCCCCCCCCCCCCCCCCCCCCCCCCCCCCCCCCCCCCCCCCCCCCCCCCCCCCCCCCCCCCCCCCCCCCCCCCCCCCCCCCCCCCCCCCCCCCCCCCCCCCCCCCCCCCCCCCCCCCCCCCCCCCCCCCCCCCCCCCCCGTGCTGGAGCTTGAAGATGGGAAGGCAGGAGAAGAAGGCGTGGGGAAAAAGAGGGATCTTTATCCTCTTATATAAGCGGTGAATATCAAGCGCCCCCCTTCAAGCCTTAAAACTCGCCTGCTCCCAAGGGGTCGTGCGAATGGCACGGTTGGATTAACCCAAACCGTATTGACGAGGATCCCGTAATGGGCGGGCACGATCTCCGTTTTGACAAGACATACCAATGAAGGCTGTGCCTCGAAACGCGAAGCGGGAGGCATGAAAACAGTTCGAAATGTTAAGAGGCCAGACACGACGTTTCGCCGAAAAAGTTGTCAGTAAAAAGACACTATTCTGTTTGATATCTTGCCTTCATGGCTGAGGGTTGCAATAATTATACAGAGCCGAATATAGTTCTTTTGTTCAGAAGATTGCTTTGAAGTATTCAGGAGGAGTAACCCGCCTTGCAATGCCGAAGACAATCCGCGTGCCGAACATATCGTCATTGAAGACTGGTACAGGGGCTACTGAGGGAGTCCTAGATTAGGGGGTCCTCGGGTGTCCGGGTTATTTGATATGGGCCGGACTGATGGGCCGTGGAGATACAAAGCGGAAGACTTTCCCCCGTGTCCGGGTAGGACTCCCCTATGCGTGGATGGCAAGATTTGTGTCCGGATATGTAATTTCCTTCCCCTACGAACCGACTCTGTATAACCCTAGGCCCCTCGGGTGTGTATATAAATCAGAGGGTTTAGTCCGTAAAGACAATCAGAAGTCTCATAGGCTAGATAGCTAGGGTTTAGCCATTACGATCTCGAGGTAGATCAACTCTTGTAACCCCTATACTCATCAAATACAATCAAGCAGGACGTAGGGTTTTACCTCCATTAAGAGGGCCCGAACCTGAGTAAACATCGTGTTCCCTCTGTCCCTTGTTACCTTCGATCCTCAGACGCACAGTTCAGGACCCCCTACCCGATATCGGCCAGTTTTGACACCGACAGACACGCCGCAGCCTTCGACGCTACTAAGTTCAATCATGCGGGACCCTCATGTTCGAGACCTGCTTCGCAAGAAGATGACTAGCAACAGAACTGCTTCTAGAGAGGAGGCCAAGCTGGCGCAACTGGAGGTAGACTCGAAGATTCCAATGTATGATGGTTGCAATCCCGTGGTGACCCGCTTGAGTTTCACGCTCGAACTTCTAAAGACAAAAGCTAAAAACAAATGGACCGACAGAAGCCTCGATGAGCTTCTCATGTATCTAAAGAAGGTTCTTCCCGCGGGGAACCTATGTCCTACTAGTGTCGAGGAGGCCAAGAAAATCATGTGCCCTCTTGATCTACGGCACATTAGATACCACGCATGCATCAACGATTGCATCATTTATCGAAAGGAGCACGTGGAAAAAACCAGCTGTCCGGTGTGCAATGCTTCTCGATACAAGAAGGCCGGAAAGAAATCTCCTCAGAAAGTTGCATGGTACTTTCTGATCACTCCCCGTCTGCAGCGTTATTTCGTAGATCCTAAGGAAGCAAAGCTCATGCGCTGGCACGCGGTTTGGGTGAAGCCCGACGATGGAGATGATCCGAAGCTGAGACACCTTGTGGATGCAAGCCAGTGGAGAGCGTTCAATGCCGAATATCGATATTTCACAGATGATCCAAGGAACATCGTGCTTGGCGCGAGTACCGATGGCATGAATCCGTTTGGCAACCAGAAGACCAACCATAGCACATGGCCCGTCTTTGTATGGATGTACAACCTCCCCCCATGGTTGTGCATGAAGACAAAATACATACACATGAGCATTGCCGAAACAATCAGGAAATAATATTAATTTGTATCTCGGGCTACTGAAAGAGGAGCTACACACATTATGGACATCACCGGTCAAGACATGGGACGCCAGCGCAGGAGATTATTTCTATATGAGAGTCGCGCTGATGACGACGGTGCACGACTATCTCGGTTACGAGTATGTCTCAGGCCAGGTATGCCACAGATATTGCGGATGCATGAGGTGCATGGATGATACAATGTCTTAGCAGCTAATGAAAGATGGCGGGTCTGGAAAAATCATGTACATGGGGCATCAAAGATGTCTCGAGAAAGATGACCCATGGAGAAACTGTGGAGATCTATTCAATGGTGAGGCTGAGCATCGAGGACCTCCACGTAAGAGGACCAGCGTAAAAATCTATGAGTAGTTGAAAAACTGGGAAGAGTGCCCCGTGTCGGGAAAGATGAAAAAGGCGCCGGAGCCGCTGCTAAAGGTATGGAAAACGAGGTCTGTTTTCTGGGACTTGGAGTACTGGCCCAAACTTGACACGCCTCATTGCCTTGATCAAATGCATATCACAAAGAATGTCCTTGAGAGCTTGCTCGGCACACTGATGAACATGCCGGAGGAGACCAAGCCCCCCCCCCCCCCCCCCCCCCCCCCCCCCCCCCCCCCCCCCCCCCCCCCCCCCCCCCCCCCCCCCCCCCCCCCCCCCCCCCCCCCCCCCCCCCCCCCCCCCCCCCCCCCCCCCCCCCCCCCCCCCCCCCCCCCCCCCCCCCCCCCCCCCCCCCCCCCCCCCCCCCCCCCCCCCCCCCCCCCCCCCCCCCCCCCCCCCCCCCCCCCCCCCCCCCCCCCCCCCCCCCCCCCCCCCCCCCCCCCCCCCCCCCCCCCCCCCCCCCCCCCCCCCCCCCCCCCCCCCCCCCCCCCCCCCCCCCCCCCCCCCCCCCCCCCCCCCCCCCCCCCCCCCCCCCCCCCCCCCCCCCCCCCCCCCCCCCCCCCCCCCCCCCCCCCCCCCCCCCCCCCCCCCCCCCCCCCCCCCCCCCCCCCCCCCCCCCCCCCCCCCCCCCCCCCCCCCCCCCCCCCCCCCCCCCCCCCCCCCCCCCCCCCCCCCCCCCCCCCCCCCCCCCCCCCCCCCCCCCCCCCCCCCCCCCCCCCCCCCCCCCCCCCCCCCCCCCCCCCCCCCCCCCCCCCCCCCTTAACCCCCGTGTGGGCCTCCCTCCTTTCTCCCCCAATTCCCCATTTCCCTCTCTCCATTCCACTCCTCTGTCACCATCACCACTGTTGTGGATCTCGCGCCCCCGCTCTTCCTCGTTCGCGCCCCTGCCAAGGCCGCCGGAGAAGATACGGGCCCCTCCGCCGCCCGGGCCATCGTCATCGCCGTGCTCTTCCTCCTCCTCCATCGACCTCACCGCCGCCTTCTCAGAGCCCGCCGTCATCGCCGCCCCATAAGCCCCCTCCTCTCACCTCCCCTCTCCTCTCTCTGCCACTAACCCTAGGTGCCATATGAACCCTAAAATTTGGAGTCTTTCTTGTGCTAGATTATTAACCCTAGGGTTAGTGCTAGATTATGAACCCTAGAAATATTTGCTATTATCTTGAATTGTTGCTATTTAAAAGAAAAAGAAAAACAGAATTGTTGTTGTAAACATTATCTTGAATTGTTGCTATTTAAAAAAACTTAGTTAAAGTAATTGTTGCTATTTAAAGAAAAAACATAATTGTTGCTATTAAAAAAAACTTAGTTAAAGCAATTGTTGCTATTTAAAGAAAAAACAAAATTGTTGCTATTTAAAAAAACTTAGTTAAAGCAATTGTTGCTATTTAAAGAAAGAACAGAATTGTTGCTATTTAAAAAAACTTAGTTAAAGCAATTGTTGCTATTTAAAGAAAGAACATAATTGTTGCTATTTAAAAAAACTTAGTTAAAGCAATTATTGCTATTTAAAGAAAAAATAGAATTGTTGCTATTTAAAAAAACTTAGTTAAAGCAATTGCTGCTATTTAAAGAAAAATTTATAGATTGCTGTTAGTCAAAAAAATTCAGTGCCATAGGTTGATGTTAACTAGCATATCAACCATAGCTCACATAGTTATTTTATTTGTGTGCAGGGAAGATCACTGACGTGTCGCTCGACGACACCTGCATCCTCGACATCTAGCTAGTGAGCATCCCAACCCACACTATAGCATTCTCTATATGGACAGCAGCAATTTTGAGAATCATTCTCTGTACGGCCACTTTGTATCATTTGTATCATGTGTGGGATGTCAAAGCAAGTTGTTTGATGTGTATGTGGTGCTACAGATGTATCTTTCTACTATATCTTTGCAGGGAAAATGTTCCGAGTGGCCTATGTTTTGCCAGAATGTTGATTCATTTCCGTTCCAGTGAATTTCAGGCGCTCGATATGTCCACTTTTTAGCAAAGGTCATGCCGAAATTTCCCGTGAATTTCGGCATGACTTGTGCTAGAAAGTAGGGCATATCGAGTGCCCGGGATTTGCCGGGACGGGAATGAAATGGCATTCTGGCAAAACATAGGCCTTTTTTATGTCATTAGTCATTTTATTATAGTTTGAGAATTAAACGAGCAGACTGAACCATAGGACACATGGCGAACAACGACGAAGCCGGTGGTTCTGATCACGCCATCTTCGAGAATGCACACAGTTTCCTCGACTTTTTGGCTAGTCAGCAAGGAGACAGTGGTAGTGCCGCTGACCCTGACACCGACGACACCGACACGGATGGTGGTAACCAGACCACGGAAGCTAGTACCGGTGCCGAAGCCGCTAAACAAACAAAGAAGAAGAAGACGAGGACATGACACCCAAACAAGCTCGGCACCGGAAGACTTGTGGTCACAGAGGTGCACCCAGCCTAATTCGAGCCAATAGCGTCGGAGGAAGCTCGCAAGTGCTACGGCAACCAAATAGGATGCATCCTACGGGAAATCGCCAGCACCAACGACTCGGACTTAAGGAGTAAACCAAATATGGAGCACTTCCTCCTAAGGAAGTTGCACCAGATATTCCAGTTCCCCGGCCGGGATGACAGCAAACTTTCATGGCAAGATGATGCCATGGACAAGATAAACAACAAAGCCATGGGCAAGTTCAGCAATGCATTGGCCGCCTGGAAAGGCAGGGTGAAACGAGCGATTGAAAAGAAAGAACCCTACTCCCAGATTTTTGCGGAAAATACGACACTTTCGGAACCAGAGTACGAAAAATTCAAGGACACTTGCGCTACCGAAGAAACCAAGCTTAAGTCCGAGAAAATGAAGGGGCTTCAAAAAAGGAACACGGGGAACCACCACCTCGGAAGCCGTGGTTACACGGGCAAGAGGCCCATATGGGCTAAGGAGGACGTGGAACGTGAAGCCCAAGGATCCCAGACCCCTTGGCAGAGTTCACCGACCCGCAGGAGCATGACTTCATCAGGGCCTGGTACAAGTGGGACAAGGAAAAAAAGGTTTGGTACATGGACGCGCCCACGAGGGATTTGATGAGACTACTGGTAATTATTATTTTACCACCTTATATTAGCTTCTGATCAAGTCGACTACACATTCTAGTAACATTTGTAAATGGTTCACATTCCTTTTGCAGAAAGAGCAACACAATCTTGCGGCCAAAAGCGACTCGTCGTCTCAGTCGTTGATAAGGCCCAAGTGGGACATCCCTCTCAACCAGGCCTTGAACATACTGAAGGGACTCCTGGTAGACAAGTTGCCGCAGTATGGACGTGTGCATGCCACATGGAAGTACTACTACCACAAGGACACGGAGGCCAAAAGGCAGAGAAGGAAGTTCTATCAAGTGAACATCGACGAGAAGGTGGCGCATGCGGTCGAGAGAAAAGCATCTGATATCACATAAGCGACCAAAGATGAGTTGGTCCACAAGGCAGTCCAGTGCCTGCAGAAATGATTTCGCAGCTACGGTTAGTAGCTTGATTCCGGCTATTATCGACTGGACGAAGCAAAATCTAGACAAAACGGCAAAGGATTATCCCCTTCCTAGCTTCGTCGGGAGCAACTCGGTGAACATCGCACCAGCACCTGCTCCCGCACCTGCTCATAGTAGCCCGTCCTCCATCTCTGGCATGCTCAGCAGGGCTTTGACCTTGGCTGAGCTCGACGCCCTCATGGTTATGCGTCTCACCCTCTTCAACATATCTATACCCCCCCCCCCCCCCCCCCCCCCCCCCCCCCCCCCCCCCCCCCCCCCCCCCCCCCCCCCCCCCCCCCCCAACTTGCCAATCACATCTCTATGTGACTCTTGTTCATCTTTCGATGGGCGTGTTTCGAGCTCAGGACTTTGACCTTGGCTGAGCTCGACGCCCTCATGGTTATGCGTCTCACCCTCTTCAACATATCTATAATCTTCCGTTTCCGTTGCCTTTCGGATGTTTGACAGCGCAGACATATCTTCGCAGGCCGATCAAACCCCATGCACCGTACTATACATCATCAATGGCAAGAAGGTGGACGTGGGAAAGGTCAAGGAACGCTCATTCCACGGCCATGGAGAAGCCCAAGGAACGCTCATTCCACGGCCAGCCGATCCCCGTTGGCACCTTCAGTGTTTCCTTGGCGAGTGTCAAAGCGGGCCATGAGGGTTTGGCTCCTCTGATATGACTCGGGGGAGAGGACGACGAGACCCCGACGTGGCTTGGCGAATGCAATGCTTGGATGCTGCTGTGGCCGAAGAGTCTTCTTCGTGTGGAGGTGGCCGGGAGCACACCAACGACAACACCTAAGCAAGGTATGAACACCACCACACCTATGCAATTACCACAGCCTATCGTACCGGGTGAGAGTGGACGACGCGAGGAAGGGGGTCCAATAGTGGCTAATGACATTGCCCCCATGGAACAAGCAATGGATGATGACATGGAGGATGATGACCCTCTTCGGTGGCTCAATACCGGCTATGACGACGGAGAAATGATGACTCAGCCATATGACTCAGGCTATGAGCGTTCAGATGAGGAGATGCCTGGTGTGCCGGAGCAGGAACATCCTAGGGTTGATTGCAAGAAGTCTCTCTTCATGCAATCCTCACAGGACACGCCTCCAGATGTCACCTCAGCCCAGCATGAACAAGGCGAGGGTCATCATGCAGTGCTGATTAGCCCGACAACACTGGGGGTGGTGCTCAGGGAGGGTATGCTAGACTCACAACCTCTAGGCAAGAAGAAGCAGAGGAAGAGACCGCAGAAGAAAGGCTCTGCTACCGCCAAAGCTTCTAGCAGCCAGCCGCATCCATCGACCGGTTTTGCAGACCGTGTACTGGTCAAAGGTGCGGCGGTATTCCATGTCATGGGCGAGCCGATCCTACCGGCGAAAGCACTAGAGGGCATATCAGGGGATCTCAGGAGACTGCACGACTATGTGCTATCGACAGAGAAAAGGGTTCTCGCCTTGGCTGCTCCAGGATACCCGCTTTACGCGGTTTGTGTGCCTGAGGGCAAGTGCTACGTCTAGAGAGTCCCCGCGGAGGTGTTCCTCCTGCGGTTTGACCACATCTTTGAGAATAAATCAAATTAATTCTAAAGTGCGCTCCCACTCAAATCAATATCTCTCATAATTGATTGTGAGTGATACAAGACCCGTATTGAAATTCAACGCCATTGATGTTAGTCATCACTGATGACAAAAATCTCAATCGGTAGGCCAACTTGCCAATCACATCTCTATGTGACTCTTGTTCATCTTTCGATGGGCGTGTTTCGAGCTCAGGACGTTCCTGCCATGAATGTCAAGACAACCAAGTGATCTCACTGTGAGGTCTGGCCTTCACCCGCCTCATACTTCTCAATTCATTCGTACCCATGTTGACATGGCGCACCCCGAAAAGATACATATTTCAGACGGTGTTACACTCGGGAGAACACTAACTACTTGATATTTTAAGTGAGAGATTATCCAAATAAAAGCGACTATCGCACAATCAAAAGGGTGCCAAAACAAGGGATAAACATCTCAGGCAATACATAATAGCATGATTTGGTATAGCCCTTTCTTTCGGAGAAGGATTCATTGTCTTCGCGAAAATTCAAAAACCGTTGCCGTGGTAGAACTTTTCTGCCAAGGCCTGTTTCTTTTCTTTTCTCTGTCTTCAGCTTTTGCATCGGTCTCCACCTTCACAGATATTGTCACTGCCTTGTCGATGCACCAGATAATATTGCTATCTCTATAGCTAATAAAATAATACATTACAACAAGGTTGACACGCAGGTCATTTAAAGTGACAATCATATGGCTCCAGCCATCATGCCGAATCATGACACGCAGGTCATGTTAATTAATTTACATCATATAGTCATCTCATACATAATCAAATTAAATATGACGAAGACTATACCACATCTCATGCACATCCAGCAAAACCAAGTTAGACGCCTCTAATTGGTTCATACAAGATTTTATTTTCCGTGGTTTCTAAGGTTTTGACTTAAACTGCATCTACCAACGTTTATCATCAAGTATGATTATTCAAGTCGCTAGATTAACTTTGCGGGGCATATGAAACACGACATAAAAAATCTCGAGCTCCATACTGAACTTCGTCATACGCAAGAACCCCGTGCAGATCATATCTGCATTGCCCTTTAGTCCGCGAAACATCCATCTTTCTTTAACTATGGTAGAACCCAAAGAACTGTTAGCACTTCGTTGATCTGTCAACCAGCATACTCAGGAGCACCATAGAAGGATCATGGATTGCCAGAACTTTGTAAGATTCCACCATGCTATCAAGATCAGGACTACGCAAACTCAAGGGAAGCAACAAGAACATCAGGTAATAAATTTCATCTACTACCCTCACAAATAATTTTCAGCAATAGAACTCATCTACTACAAAATTATATTGTGCAACACCCATACATCTCATGTATTCTAGATCGTAACCTGCATCTATGCATAGCACGGCTCATGATGCCACTGTTGGGTAACGCGATAGAAAACAAAAAAAATTGACCTACGCACCAGCCCAGGACCACTATTAAGATGAATACAAGGTTTTGATCTGATCGTTACCAACTCGTCGCGCAGCGGAAGTAGAGTTGGCGAAGATCGTCAGTGCAGATCCCTGCAGCAAGGATTTTACAACCTCCCAACCACAAGGATGTACTCCCTCGGACAGCCCCTCAGGCGGTCCACCGAACATCCCTTCAGGAGGCTCTCGGACAGAACCTCGGATAGTCACCCGGACAGCCCTTTGGGAGGCACTCTCAGAATCTCGGATGGTCACTCGGACAGCCCTTCGGGAGGCACTCTCGAATTAAGATCAAAACTATGACCTCACTACCAGGTTGCACACATCCGGTGTCAACTATCCGGCAGTGCTTCACCGTCCAGAACTAGTTCCCACCAGAACCCAGACAGCCTTTCGGCTCTAAGAAACTATTTCGTGTGAGGGAGAGAAGCCAGATCATTGCATGGCATTGTGTATGAGAGATTGAGTGAGAATGGAGACCCCTCTCCACCTCTATTTATAGGCCAAGTCCAAGGGCTTGAGTGTGATAGCCTGGCATAATAGGGATGATAGACTACTCATATCAATAAGGAATTCCTTCTTTTCCAGGAGCCCATTTGGACAGAACTCCAAAGTTAAGCATGCTCAGCGTGGAGTAATTTTAGGATGGGTGATCGACCGGGAAGTTGCTCCCGGGTGCGCATGAGTGAGGACAAAGTGCGCAAGAAAGACTAGTATTGATCTGTGAGGCCAGTCTAGATCTCGCCAGGAGTAACGACCATCGGCGGGTGTGTCCGGGGCGTTAGAAGTTGGTATCAGAGCCGACCCTCGCGGTTACACGAATGTTTGCGGGCCAGGTGTGCGGTCATGTTGTGCATGACGTTTGTGACCCATCGTGGCACACGGCATGGCACATGTGCCGGACTGGACGCACAGACGTATGTGCCAAGAGGGAACGTTCCTGTGGCCCGACGAGGATGTCGGTTCCTCTGAGTGGGGGTGTATGTGATAGCCTGGCATAATAGGGATGATAGACTACTCATATCAATTAGGAATTCCTTCTTTTTCGGGAGCCCATTCGGACAAAACTCCAAAGTTAAGCGTGCTCAGCTTGGAGTAATTTCAGGATGGGTAACCGACCGGGAAGTTTCTCCTGGGTGCGCATGAGTGAGGACAAAGTGCGCATGAAAGACTAGTATTGATCTATGAGGCCAGTCTAGATCTCGCCAGGAGTAACGACCACCGGCGGGTGTGTTCGGGGCGTTAGATAGAGGGCACTTGAAAATATCAAAATGCCCACAAAATATGTCCTTCATAAGGGCAAAATTGGGATGTCAAGTGGAACTCCATGGAGGAGCTCCCCATGGCCGGCCACACTAGGTGGGCCCCCTTGTGAAGGGGCCCCACCTCCCCTTGTCTTGCTTCTAGAACCTTTGACTTTTGGGACAAAACTCCAAAGGAGTAGTTTTTACCCTAATAGTGCTGCCACTATTCACACCACTATTCATGACAAAATATTTTCAGTGTCAGATAAATCCAAAAAAAATCTCGAAGGTCCAGAACACAGGAATTGCTA
Source organism: Thinopyrum obtusiflorum (assembly GCA_036873465.1). Lineage (NCBI taxonomy): Eukaryota > Viridiplantae > Streptophyta > Magnoliopsida > Poales > Poaceae > Thinopyrum > Thinopyrum obtusiflorum. The sequence continues at coordinate 43,985 of JAAAWM010011771.1, read as the reverse complement.
GGTCATCAAACAAGTGGCAAAAGTTGGAGTAGAGCTTCTCGACAACCCCGGCATTCACAAAAGCGAGGTGAGAAAATTAACTACCACCAAAGGCAATAACCATCCGAGTTCAGGGACGTCTTTATGATCTACGAAACCCACTCCTCGAGAAATCAACGAAAAAGAGCCCTTCAAGAGGCCTATCACATTGAGCGCGCACCAATATCGGATGACAGGTGCTTGGACGTTCCGATCACCTTTTATCATCAGGTTCAACCGATAGGAGCCACAACCGAGGAGTGGCGGCCCTCGTCTTAGACCCTATTATTGACGGATATCACTTATCAAAGGTCCTTATGGACGGAGGCAGCAGCCTCAACCTCATATACGAGGATATTTTACAAAAGATGCAGTTCGACAGATCTCACAGCCAGCCGAGCAGGACAACCTTTAAAGGGATAGTCCCCAGAAAAGAAGCACGGTGCACCGGAAAAGTTACACTTGACATAGTATTCAGATCGCCTAAAAATTATCGAGTTGAGGAGTTAGTGTTCGACATCTTCCCATTTCGGAGCGGCTACCACACGTTGCTTGGACGACCGGCGTTCGCTAAATTTCATGCCATTCCCCATTATGCATACATGAAACTAAAGATGCCAGGGCCGAACAGTGTGATCATGACAAACAACAACCCTGATCGGTCATTCAGGGCCGAGGATAAGACTATGCCTCTTGCCCTCGAGGAAGAATCCGAGGCTCTAGCAGCCCAGGAATGGTGTGATCTCGCCTCGGGGAGAAGGCACTTCCCCTCTGCCGGCTGCTTCAACAGACCGGGGGCTTCAAGTGGACACCTGAGGCCAGTGTGGCTTTGGAAGAAATCAAGACACTTCTGGATACCAATCATGTCTTGGTCGCCCCTCACCCCACTGAACCAATGTTGGTGTGCATCTCGGCAACCAACCAGGTTGTGAGCGCTGTCCTAGTCGTCGAGCGCGACATGGAGGGACACAAATTCAAGGTGTAAAGACCTGTGTATTACATTTCTGAGGTACTAAGCCCGTGTAAAATGAGGTATCCACACTACCAAAAAATAGCCTACGCCGTGTTTATGGCTTCTTGAAAGCTTATGCATTACTTTCAGGAATGCTCAATAACCATGGCTTCCGAGGTGTCGTTTAACGACATCATAAACAATCAGGACGCCACCGGTCGCATCGTGAAGTGGGCAATTGAGCTCCTTCCCTTTGAAATCTGGTATCAACCACGTCAGGCCATTAAGTCCTAGGTGTTGGCTGATTTCATCGCAGAATGGAGGAAGGCCGAGCTCCCTAAAGAGCACACGGCTCACTCCAACTGGATCATGTACTTCGACGACTCTAAAATGCTTGCTGGGCTCGGAGCTAGGTGGTTCTAATCTCGCCCACCGGAGACACCATGAAGTACGTGCTTCAGATCATGTACACCGATTCCAACAACGCAGCGGAATACGAGGCCCTGCTCCACGGACTTCGGATGGCGGTCTCCATGGGTATCTAGCGTCTGGAGGTCCGAGGCGACTCAAACCTCGCAATATCACAGATTAATGACGATTTCGATGCCAACGACCCCAAAATATCAGCCTACATGGATGCGGTGATAACCATGTCGGCTGATTTTGAGGGCCTGGAATTTCATCATATCCAGCGAGACAGCAATCAAGCTGCAGATACATTGGCAAGAATGGCTGCACAACGAGAACCCGTTCCACAGAACACCTTCCTTGAACGGTTGTTCAAACCATCCATCAAGTGGAAAGATATGCCCGAGCTGGATAAACAACCCGATGAGGCAACCACCGAAAAAGTCGCCCCGCCTGCCTTAGAGCAGGATGACGACACAGTTGGGGCTCGAAGCTAGAAGGTACTACTTCGGCTCACGAGATCATGGCCGTCATTGCACCTTGGACCGAACCTTTCCTTGCATACTTGATGCACAAGGAATTGTCTTAGGACCAGACAGAAGCACGGTCCATCATCCAACGATCTACCGCTTACAAGGTTCACGAAGGAGAACTATATAAGCGCAGCGTCACCGAAGTCCTCCAATGCTGCATTTTCGAAGAAGAGGGGAAGCAGCTCCTGTCGGAGATACATCCTGGCACCTGTGGGCACCATGCAGCTCCTCGGACCTTGGTAAGGAAGGCATTCCGAGCAGGGTTTTAATGGCCTACAGCACGGCCTGATGCACGAGACCTGGTGGACATGTGCGTCGGGTGCCTGCTCTTCGCTAAAAAGAGCAATTTGTGGCCCACAACCTTAAAAACAATCCTCATCACCTGGACATTCGTGGTCTGGGGGCTGGATATGGTCGGACCACTCCGTAAAGGAACATCCGGCAAGAAGTACTTGCTAGTTATGGTCGATAAGTTCACCAAGTGGATTGAGGCAAGGCTTGTGACCTCGGCAAAATCAAGACATGTGATCAAATTCATCTCAGATGTAACGCACCATCATGGAATGCCTCACAACATCATCATGGACAACGGGTCAAACTTCACGGCCGATGAGGTGAAAGCATGGTGCGCTCAACACAACATCAAGCTCGACTACGGCTCAGTCTACCACTTGCAAACCAATGGGCAAGTGGAAAGGGCCAACGGATTGATCTTTAAGTGGTATAAAACCACGGCTAGTCCGATCTCTCAAAGAAGCCGACAACAAATGGGTCGAAGAACTTGGCTCCGTGTTGTGGAGTTTACGCACAACCCCCAACAGGTCGACAGGTTATACGCCATTCTTTATGGTGTACGGCGCTGAAGCCATCATCTTACCAAGTGACCTCATATATGACGCACCTCGGGTACATTTGTAGGAGAAACAAGAAGCCGAGCAGAGTCATCAGGATGACCTCGATGCCTTGGATGAAGAGCGGGATGTGGCTAAAGCACGATCCTCCTATCAGCTGCAGCTATGAAGGTACCAGTATCGTGAGGTCCGAACAAAGGCCTTTAATGTCGGTGATTTGGTTTTACACCTACATCCCGACAAAACCGGTAAGCACAAGATGTCAGCTCCTTGGGATGGACCATTCGTTATTGACAAGGTGCTCACCGGAGGGGCTTATCGGATCCGAGATGCCAAGGATAGGCGACTGGAGCCAAACCCATGGAATGCGGCCCTCCTACGGTGTTTTTACGGCTAGCTATACTCTTTATTAATTTCTTTAATTTTTATGATTAGATCTAACTTAGGCTTTATATAAACAAAGTTCGTCTTGTTTTTGTTCTAGGTTGTTAACCTTTGTTCTTTCTTAAATCCTTGTTCCGAAGTGCCAAGTGCCGATATGGTTCATGACCATACAACGATTGCCCTTCCTCACCGGGGGCTGTTAAAGCACCCCAGAATTTAAATCCGAGCACTGTTAAAGTACTCTGTTTGATCGTTTCGTGACGTGCGCGTAGTGTACGATAACCCTTCTACAATTCGTTCTAAGTCATTATATGCACCAATTTTGATTTGTGACTTTTTGCCAACTGGGTTGCCTGGCTCCTTGTGACGCCCCCATTCATAATCATGCACTAATCATACACGCAGCTTGCACGATCATGAACGGTGACTCCACGGTAGTACCACAACAGAACTCTACGACTCAAATTAAACATAAAACATTATATTACAAATAGGGCGTCGTAAGAGTCAATATTACATCAAAGAGTTAGGCCTGACTACAGACAATTTACAAGGGTGCCTTAAGAAGGTAGAAACAAAACAACGACCCTACCCAAAGGCGCAGGCCTCCTGCCTGGGACCTCTGAACTACTCGTCGACGACAAACTCCAAGTAGTAACCAGCATCGGGGATACCTGCATCCGAGGGGCTACTATTTGATAGCAGCAATCGGGTTGAAGGAAAAGAATAGCAAAGCAACGGTGAGTACTCATCCAAAGTACTCACAAGACTTAGATTAGATCTATACTAGATATGCGTCGGTACCAAAGGAATGGGGCTATATCTTTCGACTATACTGCAGAAATGCCAGAATAAAGGGGGAAGTTCTATGTAGCTAAGAGTACCAGCACCTTGCAGCAATAGAAGAGAGGAGCGTACATGATACCAACCAGCACCTTGCAGCAATAGAAGAGAGGAGCGTACATGATACCAAGTAGCAACACAGCAATACCATACCCTGAGATCCTTCCTCGAGTCCCTACGAGAAAGCGGTCCCCAGGCAGTTCTATCTATTATCTTGGTGTGTTTTATACAGTATCCAGTTTAAGTTGTGAAAGATCAGGATACATCTCCAAGCGTCCTGTTACCGTGGACGCGGCTATTCAAATAGATTAACTTCCCTGCAGGGATGCACCACATTTCCCGACATACTCGATTACCCCTAGCCAGACACACTTTTCTGGGTAATGCCCGGCCTCAGGCAATCAACATGCCAAATTCCTACCTCAGCTCTCCAGAGAGGTCACCCGCCAGTCTACATCCTAAGCGCGAAGGGCTGGTCTGCCGCTCACCCTAAGCGCTCCTGGCATGTTACGTGGCAGGTCGGGAACCAAGCCCACCTAGCTCTTCCAGGCATAGGCAGTATCTGCTCACCCCAACAATCAACCCGCAATTCTGAACTATGACATCTGGGTAGCTTTCGGGAGGAACTGACGACGCCGAGGGGCCCATAAACCATTATCCCACGTGGCGGTTAGTGCGTATATGCCAGTGGCAATCTCAGATCAAATACCTAGAACTTGTTAATCATGTTATTTCATTTGACCATGGACACGACCAGAGCCCAGGCTCACCTCATCCGGAGGGGATCTTCCTGCCCTGTTGTCGGTGTCAAAATCGGCGGATCTCGGGTAGGGGGTCCCGAACTGTGCGTCTAGGATCGATGGTAACAGGAGACGGGGACACGATGTTTACCCAGGTTCGGGCCCTCTCTATGGAGGTAATACCCTACTTCCTGCTTGATTGATCTTGATGAATATGAGTGTGACAAGAGTTGATCTACCACGAGATCGTAATGGCTAAACCCTAGAATTCTAGCCTATGCGAATATGGTAATGAGTATCTGTCATCCGGACTATGCTCTCCGGTTTATATAGGCACCGGAGAGATCTAGGGTTACATGGAGTCGGTTACAATAGAGGGAATCTTCCCCCCCCCCCCCCCCCCCCCCCCCCCCCCCCCCCCCCCCCCCCCCCCCCCCCCCCCCCCCCCCCCCCCCCCCCCCCCCCCCCCCCCCCAACACTACTAGCAACCCACAGGTACCAATCTGAGGTTTTGAGACAAAGATTGGTTACAAGAGATGAACTAGGGTTTGAGATGAGATGGTGCTGGTGAAGATGTTGATGGAGATTGACCCCCTCCCGATGAGAGGATCGATGGTGATGACGATGGTCATGATTTCGCCCTCCCGAAGGGATGTTTCCCCGGCAGAACAGCTCCGTCGGAGCCCTAGATTGGTTTCGCCAGGTTCCGCCTCGTGGCGGCGGAGTTTCGTCCCGAAAGCTTCCTCCTTCTTTTTTGTAGGATGAAAGACTTCATATAGCAGAAGATGGGCACCGGAGGCCTGCCAGGGGGGCCACGAGATAGGGGGGCGCGCCCAGGAGGGTAGGGTGCGCCCCCCACCCTCGTGGCCAGGGTGTGGGCCCCCTCTGGTTGATTCTTTCTCCAGTATTTTTTATATATTCCAAAACGTGCCTCCGTTAAGTTTCAGGACTTTTGGAGTTGCGTAGAGTAGGTCTCTAATATTTGCTCCTTTTCCAGCCCAGAATTCCAGCTGCCGGCATTCTCCCTGTTCAATTAAACCTTGTAAAATAAGAGAGAATAGGCATAAGTATTGTGACATAATGTGTAATAATAGCCCATAATGCAATAAATATCGATATAAAAGCATGATGCAAAATGGACGTATCATACTCCACTGCCCGGTGTGGCCTGCTTTCATTCCTTGACGCCTACTCAGGATATCACCAGATCTTCATGATGAAGGAAGACGAAGAAAAGACAGCGTTCATCACCCCATGTGGTACATACTGTTTTGTACGAATGCCTTTCGGGTTGAAAAGCGCTGGTTTGACATTTGCCCGAGCGGTCCAAATTGGTTTTGAGCCCCAGCTGCATAGAAATATGGAAGCTTACATGGATGATATAGTGGTCAAAACCAAGGACAAGGCTACACTTGTGGAAGATCTGGAAGAAACCTTCACAAATCTACGCAAGATCAACCTCAAGCTCAACCCAGAGAAGTGCGTGTTCGGTGTCCCATTCGGCAAACTTCTTGGGTTCTTTGTGTCTCAACGCAGGATCGAAGCAAATCCCGACAAGATCAAAGCAATTGAACAGATTGAGGCACCGAGACGGGTCAAAGACGTCCGTAGGGTCGCCGGCTGCATTGCCGCTCTAAGTAGGTTCATCTCCAAATCTATTGAGCGCGCCCTCCCCTTTTTCAAAGTTTTGAAAAAGGCGGGTCCAATGAAATGGACTTCGGAGGCAGAGGCAGTGCTACAGGATTTGAAGAAGTACCTCTCCTCCACGCCAATACTAGTCGCACCTAAACCACAAGAGCCGTTGCTGCTATATCTAGCGGCGACGAATCAAGTGGTCAGTGCTGTGCTAGTAGCACAGAGGGAACTTGAGGAAGAAGCAGCAGTAGTAGCGGAGCCGTCAGATGGTAGGCTAGGGCTCTCCCCGGCAGGGCCTGACGCCGGCAAGGCGGAACCCCCGGCAAGGCCCGATCCCGGCAAGACAGAGTCTGCACAAATGGGCGAAGTTGAATAGAAGAAGAAGGTGGTGCAGCACCCAGTTTATTTTGTCAGTTCCCTCTTGCAGGGGGCTAGATCAAGATATTCCGGGATGCAGAAGCTACTTTTTGGCCTCCTTATGGCCTCGACAAAACTGCGCCACTATTTCCAAGCACACGAGATCACCGTCGTCACCCGCCTCCCCTTGCAACAAATCCTGCACAACCCGGATGCGACTCGGTGGATCGTGAATGGGCTTTGGAACTGTCGAGCTTTGGCCTCAAGTTTGAAAGTACGTCGACAATCAAGAGCCGAGCCTTGGTGGAGTTCATAGCAGAATGGACCTCAATGCCCGACGAGGAGATTCAAGAGACCATCCTTCCCAGCAAGGAGACGTGCCGCGATTGGATTATGTACTTTGATGGGGCTTTCTCACTGCAAGGTGCTGGTGCCGGCATACTGCTCATCGCACCCACTGGAGAGCGCCTCAAGTACGTGGTTCAGATGCACTTTCCTCGGGAAAAATCAATGAACAAGACGGCGGAGTACGAGGGATAGCTTGCCGGTCTTAGGATCACGACAGACCTCGGGATCAGGAAGCTCATCATCAGAGGTGATTCGCAGCTCGTCGTTAAGCAAGTTAACAAGCATTACCAGAGCTCGTTGATAGAGGCTTATGTGGATGAAGTGAGGAAGTTGGAGGAGTGTTTTGACGGTCTACAAGCGGAGCATGTTCCCCGAGTAGAGAATAGCATCGCCGACCACTTATCCAAACGCGTTGCCCTCAAGTTGCCCGTGGAACCAGGTACCTGAGCCATCAGCAGGACAGAACAAGCAAAGGAAAGCAGGCCCCGGCAAGTACTTTCCCGCTGAGCTCCTAGGAGCCGCCGGCAAGGACGTTGCCGGGTGTCCCAAGCTTGCCGGAGAACAGCAACCTCCGGCAGGACCTCAAGTCTTGACCGTAGAGGCGGTTGCCCTTACTGCCGAAGATGAGCCACTAGTCCTTGCCATCGAGCCCCAGGCTCCAGCATGGGCGCATCACACAGTCCGTTTCCTCCAAACAGGGGAACTCCCTGAGGAACAGGAAGAAGCAGAGAAGGTAACCCGTCGGTCCAGCATGTACCAGTTTGTGGATGAGGCCCTGTACAGAAGAAGACCGAACGGCGTAAAATTGAAGTGCATTCCTCAGGAGGACGGACTGGAGCTATTGGCAGAGATACATGGAGGCATGTGTGGCTCCCACAAAGGGTCAAGAGCCCTTGCCGACAAAGCGTTCCGGCAAGGTTTCTTCTGGCCCACCGCTCTCCAAGATGCAACTTCACTAGTAACCAAGTGTGAAGTGTGCCAGTTCCATTCAAAGAAGGTTCATCAACCAGCTCAAGCTCTTCAAACAATCCCCCTTTCCTGGCCATTTTTGGTCTAGGGGCTCGACATACTGGGCCCCTTTCCCCATGCTGTCGGGGGCTTTGAGTACTTGTACGTCGCAATCGACAAGTTCACAAAGTGGCCGGAAGTGGAGCCGGTGAGAAAGGTGACAGCACAGTCGGCCGTCAAGTTCTTCAAGGGGCTAGTGTGCTATTTTGGTGTGCCCAATAGGGTCATCACCGATAACGGCACACAGTTCATGAGCCGCACCTTCATGCAATACATCCGAGACCTCGGCGGCAAGGTTTGTTTTGCTTCTGTTGCTCATCCCAGAAGTAACGGCCAGGCGGAGAGGGCAAATGCAGAAGTGTTGCGAGGCCTCAAGACCAGGACTTTTGACAAGCTACACAAGTGCGGAAGGCGCTGGATTGACGAGTTGCCGATGGTTCTTTGGTCGATCAGAATGACGCCAAATCGAGCCACCGGCAAGACACCCTTTGCCCTGGTATACGTGGCAGAAGCAGTTCTCCCCATGGAACTCATATACGGGTCACCTCGAGTGCTCGCTTATGATGAGCTTGAGCAAGAGCAGTTGCGCCAAGATGATGTGACACTCCTTGAGGAAGATCGTCTTCGGGCTGCTGTGCGGGCCGCTCGCTACCAGCAAGCCTTGCGCCGCTACCATAGCCGCAAGGTTAATGCCCAAGGCCTTGAGGAAGGCGACCTTGTTCTTCGGCGAGTTCAATCTGCCAAGAATTCCAACAAGTTGACGCCGAAGTGGGAAGGCCCTTATCGGGTGATACGAGTCACCAGGCCCGATGCAGTCTGCCTGGAGACCGAAGATGGGATTCCAGTGAGCAACTCCTGGAACATCGAACATCTTTGCAAGTTCTACCCATAAGGCGCGGTTGCCGGGCCTCCCGGCAGACCACCTTTTGTATAAGCCTTGCTGGCAAGGCATGTAACCCTTTGTACAAAGTCAGGCGTAGACCCTGAGCAATAGAAAAATAAATGAAGCGTTGGCGCCGTAGAATTTAGCATGCATGCTAGGTCGAGTCTCTCTCTCGGCGGCAACTAACCCCTAGCATAGAGGTCAAGTACGTGTCTTTCTGTCTCTTCCAGTTCTCTTTTGGTCCGCAGGCTGCGCAGGCATGTCTGCAGAACCATTTGGAGAAAAGAAGATGGACCGACACCCCGACCCCGGCGAGCCAAGGTTGCCGGGGGGCTGCAGATTCAGATAAGTGTTTTCTCCCCCGCTGTGCACTTCCGTATGAAGCTTAAACGTACGGGACTTCGTTCACCCCTAGGCCACCATGCTCCCTCCTTCCTATTCCCAAGGACTCTCCTTTGGGCCGGGACTTGGTTGTAGTCGCGGTAGAAAGGGGACGAGCGAGGGGCCTAATCCTGCTTTGCCCATTCCTCCGCCAAGGGCATGAGTGTGGTCAGGCTATAAACCCCCCCCCCCCCCCCCCCCCCCCCCCCCCCCCCCCCCCCCCCCCCCCCCCCCCCCCCCCCCCCCCCCATCGGTGCCATCGTACTCCGACTTGACGGCCCGCCACCCGCCTTCTTCGTCTTCTCCGGCCCTCCAGTTCCAGCCGCCAGGAGCAACAGCACAGAGAAGTTCAAGGAGCTGGCTCAGAGCCACCGCCAAGAGCTACCCCTCCCCGGCAAACCACTCTGCCGGGGAGAAGGCCAGGTGCAGATGGTGCTGCTGCCGGCGTTGCCTAGGGACGGGGCATCCGACGTCTTGTAGGACCCGTTCCCGTCGTCCTCCCCACCGGTCCCCTCCTCGTCGCCGCCGCTCGAGGAGGAGCTGTCGTCATCGGTCGAGCTCTCTGCGCAGCACCCTAACCTGTGTCCCGAGCGCCCGAAGACCTTGATGGAGAGCAGGTCGCTCTCCACTAACTTGAAGCAGAGAACATGCCCGTTCATCAAGCAATGGGCACGTGCGAAGGTTTTCCAACCCCGACGAAGGAGCATCACATGAGGGACGGGGAACCCTGTGTTCACCCACATGTCGCCATTCCAACACCCCTTCATGTGGAGCCTCAACCTCGGTGGCTGGTCGATCTCTAGCACCCTCGCAAACGCCTCGGGAAGGCGAAGGCGGCTACACGGCGGCTCGCGCAGTTGTAGGATGAACTCCAGCGCCGTGTCCCCGACATGGCCGCTCGATGAAGCAGAAGGAGACGGTGGTAGAGATGGTGACAGAGATGGCGACAACGCGGGTGTCCCCCTGCCGCGCCCGCCTCTGTCCCGACCGCCTCGCCGACCGCGGCCCCGTCCGGCACCTCCACCTCGGGCGTGGCCTTCGCCTTGGGCAGCTGGCTCTTCCTTGACCGCCACGGCTCTCTGGCGGGAGGAAGACCTGGTCGCCTCCGTGGAAGAACGGCCGCGGCCACGCCCTCTCGCCATGGCAGTGGATGGAGAATGGAGGCAAAGGGAAGACGTGAGAAGATGCCTCTCCTCCTCCTCCTGAGTCCCCTTTTTTATAGCCAAGCGGGGAAGGCTAAATACTAGCTCTACGCCTCTGGAGAGCCCGTTCAAGTCCGGCTCATTAAGTTAGCAACGAGCGAGGTCATCGAATGCCCTCCCCGCCCAATCAAAGGCGCATGAGTATCGGCCATAGCGGCCGGGACTTGGTTGTAGTCGCGGTAGAAAGGGGACGAGCGAGGGGCCTAATCCTGCTTTGCCCATTCCTCCGCCAAGGGCATGAGTGTGGTCAGGCTATAAAGCAGGAGGACGGCAAGGTTTGTTGCCGGGCGACGTTGTTTGCTTAAAATAACAAGGACTCGCTCCTTGGTGTGGGCCTCGCTCACACACAAAAGAACCCAGCAAGCACCCCTTTTCATTAATGCGTTGATTAAACAAGTATAATTCATATGGAATGTAAACATGATCAAGGGGTTACAAGGTCTAAATTTGACAAGTGCCCACAGGCTTAAGATCTAAAATAAATATAAGTTGCCCGTAATCCCTTTCTTGTCCCTCTCCTCAGGGAGCGGATCAGGATAAGTAGGAGGGTAAAAGGAGTGCCTAGGCGAGGTACGAGCAACAAAAGGCACCAACAGAACATCCCGGCGGCCGCCCAGAAGAAGGATGGTGATGATGGTGCCGGGGAAGAAGCTGGAAGATGAGGCAGCCCCCCCCCCCCCCCCCCCCCCCCCCCCCCCCCCCCCCCCCCCCCCCCCCCCCCCCCCCCCCCCCCCCCCCCCCCCCCCCCCCCCCCCCCCCCCCCCCCCCCCCCCCCCCCCCCCCCCCCCCCCCCCCCCCCCCCCCCCCCCCCCCCCCCCCCCCCCCCCCCCCCCCCCCCCCCCCCCCCCCCCCCCCCCCCCCCCCCCCCCCCCCCCCCCCCCCCCCCCCCCCCCCCCCCCCCCCCCCCCCCCCCCCCCCCCCGCATGCGGCGTACGTGGCAAAAGGGGTGGGCGTAGTGGGAAACGTGGAACGACGGTTCCAAGGCGGGGAGAATAAATGAGCACCGGCCCTGCAGTTTTTTCCTCTTTTATAGGGAAGACGCAAGCAGCCTCTTTACTCTTCACCGTAGGATGACGCAAGCATGCTGCGGTCATCCCACGCACGACCCCCATGTCACGCATTCAACGCGGGTCGTGGGGAAGCGCAACTGGCGAAGGGGTTACCGCAGTCAAGACTCTGCCACGCGTGCCCGCGCACCATTCCGGGCCTGGCCCAACAACGCTCCGCGCTTATGTGTGGCCCAGGCCCGGGGGCTCCTGTCGGTGTACAAAAGTAGGGGCCTTATGTACCCCTTTACTTGTGCACGGGCAGTTGTAGCCACACCTGCAGCCATGCTTGGTGGGGCAGAGGAAGCAAGGAACAAGACTATGAGAGCAGCGCTAAAACCAGAGGCGCGAAGAGTGAAGGGGCAAGGGGGGTTTCCCCCGGCAAGAGCCTTGCTAGGGACGACCTACGCTGCCTCGGCAAGAGCCTTGCCGGGGCAACTTACCCAACACCAGCAAGACTGCCACCCTTGAGCCTGAGAGTTCCGACACCATCAACAACATTGGAACCAAGGCTCGGGAGGCGCCTACATGGTGGTATGCAGATCTTTGTGAAGGCTGGAGGCCTGCAAGACTAGATGAGGAACAAGAAGACGAGGGCCCCCGGCGAGACCCTTGCCGGGGATGCCCACGAGACCCCGGCAAGACCCTTGCCAGGGCCCCGGCAAGACCCTTGCCGGGGACATCTGCGGGGCCACAACCAGGCCTGCACTTACCAAGGTTTCGCTGCCCCATGGCCGTTCCGATGTAGCAGCCAGCCTGCCAACTAGGCACGCACCTACGTGGCAGCATGCAGCTTCTAGGCCAACCAGGCAAGCACCTGTGTGGTGGCATCCAGATCTTCATGAAGACCCTGCCACCGCACCAGCTCAGCAGCTAGCCAGCCAGCATGGCGCTGCATGCCTCCTCACCCTGGACGCATGTCGAAGCAAGGCGAGGCGGCGACGGGCGAGACAAGCTTCCTTGCCGTCCCCGATAAAGCAAGAGGACACGTCGGCAGCGCATTAAATGTGTTTTGTCCCACGATGTCAAGGATAGACTTGTACACTGTAGATACTTTCCACCTCCTGTGTGCCACTGTGGCAGCCCCTTTGACATATAAAAGGAGGCTCGAGGCATACTGAGGGAGGATTCGGACTTTTTGGGCTAGGCATGCACCGCAACTAGTTTAAGATCTCAAGAACACCAAATATACACCCAAAGCAGGACTAGGGTACTACGCATCATTTGCGGCCCGAACCTGGATAAAATTCCCCCGCGTTGATCTTCTAAACCCACTCGTTCCATAGACCTGCGCCCTATCAACCGTAGTAGGGATTCCCTGTGATCCCATAGGTGTTGTTTCCCCGACAAAATTAATGTTCAAACTTGAGTTTTAAAATTACTTGTGAGGCACATATCGAGGCAGCTATGAATAGTATCTCTGCCTATTATCTGGTTCACCTAGGGTATGCCTATGTTGTTCATCTTGGGTGGGAAACAAATAGTAAAGCAATCATCATCTGTCTTTTTATTAAATTAAAGCTATAATCAGCCTGCTATCATTATTTTTGGATCCATCCACTGGTTGTTACCATCACTCTAGATTTCTGCATGCTCTCCTTAAATAATCTCACTATATTTTTTTCGTATGCATGTCAGATATTGTACACAGTCATGCTGAACATGTAGAGAAAAAGAGAAGAGTTTTGTGCGGCATCATGCGGACATCGCTCCATGGTGGGTTCAATTTCAAACCCTCCCCCCTCTCTAGATTGTAATCCAGAGGAAGATATCTGTTCTGAGGCAGATTCAGACACGGCTGACCAATCCTATTTACCCCCAAGGTGTTGGCTCTAACTTGGCATGATGACGTTGGTCATATCATGCATATGTTTCCTTGCAGTGCCTACTTTCGACATCATATATGTCATCTGCTTAGTTTGGACATGTTCTGTAATGCCAGCTGTTTAGTTTCTATATCATATATGGGAATTATGCAGGCTCATCTCTTTTAGCCAGCCATAATATATGTGAAATATGAAATGCCATCCTGTTTAACCAGGCATCATATATTTAAATTATATCTTGCCTATCCTTTTCTTCTTTACATTTCCATTTGTCGACAATGTTTGTACATTAAACTACTCTTCCTGTGAATCAGCCATTTGAGTGGGTAATGGAAAAATCTGGAGTGAAAACAAGGTCCTCAGAACAGACAGTGCTACCTGTCGAAGCAGATCTCTTGCTGGGTCCCGATAGCTCCTCAAAGATGGATTCAGAGACAGATGACTAGTCCTATTCCCCCACCGAGGTGTATGCTCTAACCTGGCACGGTTATACTTCTCATATCATGCATATGGTGTCTTGCATTGCATAGTTTAGACATCATATACACAATATTCAACACCATGTTCTTAGTTCAGACATCATATATGCGAATGCCCTCTGCTTAGCATATAAAACACATATGTGAATCAAATCATGCGATCCTGATTACTTAGATAACATGTATGTGAATTATGTCATGCGAACCTGTTTACTAAAGACATCATATAATTATCTCATGCCATCCTGTTTAGTTAGTCATCATATCTTTAAATTATGGCATGCTATGCTATCTAGTTTAGATAGACATCATATATGTGAAATTATGTAATGATATCCTTTTAGTTAAACAATATACATGTTAACTATTTCATGCCCTCATTTTTCCACACTATCTATTACATCTGTCTCTCATACAATGTCTGTACATTCAACTATGTTTCCTGTTTATCAGCCATTTGAATTGGAGCGGGTGATGGCATTATCTAGCGAAGTAAACACACGGTCTTCAAATAAAACAATGCTACCTCTTGGTGGAGATAGCACCCTGGTTGTACATGCACGAGAACCAGCCCTACCACACATACCCCAGACTCTCGCAGATTGTACCCCTACTGCGATGAACAGAGAACCAGCTTCACCCAATCTAACCCCATCCCCAGCAGATAGTAACCCAGTTCCTATTGACACAGCACCATATCCACCACAGAGCTCCCAAACAAGAGTAGTTAGTAAGGCAGCTCTAGAGCCCAAAGCACCAGAACTACCACGGTGAACCCCAACTCCACCAGTTAGTACACCTATTCCTGTGGAGGATGCACAACCAGCCATTCGTATTTTAGCACCTATCACATTTGATGTTGTTAAATCCTATGTGCGTATCTTCCCATCATGGAAATATTATACTGAAGATGAAGGAAAATGCGAGTTGCAGGTGTTTGTCCAGGAGTTATGTGTAAGTAATGTTATTCATGGCAGTTACTTTGCTTTCTCCCATACATTCTACCTCCATGATGGTTATAATACAGCAAATTTTCCCATTTTTCTCTATAGAGAAGGACCGATTTGGAAACTCAGGATGAGGTAGCCTGTGCTAATACCTCTGCTATCTTCAAGAATGCTTGGTGGCAGTATCGGAATTACCTGAAGAAAACGTACTTCACTGGCAAAGAAACTCATCAAATTCCCTTATGTTCTCCTGAGACACATTTACTGGACGATGATTGGGAACGCCTTGTTCTGTACTAGTCCTGAACCAAGAATGTGGTAAGGTCTATGAGCTCATTTTTTATTTTTAAGTACTATATGCCTGTGTCTTACTGTACTCTGTTCATGTAGAACAAGTGCTTAAACCTGAAGAACAACTGTTCTCATTTAAGATGCCATTGCTATCGTGCATACTGCATTGCTCTTGTATCACTGTATTTACTCATACAAACTTATTTTTAAATTGAAGGATCCAATCAAAACTCCAATGGCACAATAGGTATGTTTATGCATGTTTGTCTAACAGGTTTGCTCTTATAAATAGTTCTGTTATTTCAATTTCAATTTTGTATACAGTTGACTTCTCATATCATGCACATTACTAGAATAACAATAGAGCCAATAGTGTTATTGTACATGTAGACTCATGGTACCCATCTGAAATCTTGTTGTGCCATGTAGTTTCCCACGCTTTGTATTCTTTTAGTGCTGCTTTGTCTTGAACTGATATGATTTGAACCGTGTCCCTTTTTTGATTTGGCAAGACAATGCAGTGACCATAGGACATAGATATATGTTTTTTGATGCTTTTATTATGTACTACTTGGCAATAGAAGACATGGTAGTTTAATCATGTCCATGTTACTAATAAACTAGTTCACCGAAATGAGTTTCATATACTAGTACATGCTAAACCTGTTATGTGTCTACTTGTTTCTTCTTTTAGAATGCTGACAGAATATTGGGGAGGAGTGCCTTATTAAGCAATGGTAAAGGAAGTAATGCAGATAAGGTTCAGGATAGTGAGACATCCTTGTTGGTATCCAGCAAAGCTGATAATACAGCTAAGGAAAACTATCTCGAAGACTGTGAGACAACCCCAAAGTCCTGTCTTAGTGTAGTGTTCGAGTTACTGGCCACTACCGCTGGCACAAGCTATTCAAACTCACTGTCTAAATCTGTTCGGTTTCTTGAGTCTCAACTACAAGCTGAAAGACATCGATCAGCTGTGCTGCGACAAGAAGCTGAAGGACTGCGGAAGTCCCTCGAACATTTAGATGCATACTTTCTGGTGCAACAGCAAGCATTGGAGGATTTTAGTACCAAATAGGAGAAAGCTAATAAGCTTGCTAAGCTTATTGCTAGCATGGTGGATACCCAGGATAACGTTTCTTGAGCTCTTCTCAAGTTGTTTCAGTTATGGACTTGTTTTGCTACCGCGTTTATTTGCACTTGTGGCCAATTTAGACGGCCAGTGTATGTAATATGCTGCTTAGTTTCCCATATTTGCACTGGTGGCGAACTTTGATGCCCAGTGGATATAATATGTGTAATAGCCGTAATAGCCTAGCGTTAGTTGCTTGCTTATTTGTCTTGTTTAGTTGTTTTCTTGTAGTCACTGCAGTTCTTTTTCCACGTTTTTCTAGTGGCCACAATAACCTATTTTTATAACTAGGCCATAGTAACCATGGCAACACATGGACTGTTGTAACCATGGTCCTGCTACCTGTTGTAGTGACCATGGCCCTCCTACTGGCTGTAGGATCCATGGGCCTTCTACGGGCCGTCTAATCTATGGGCCTTCTACGGGCCGTATAATCATTTCGCCAAACATGGGCCATACTATTCGTGGACCAATAACAGTCCCCAAAATGGGTCGTAAACGGGCTAGAGTGGAAATCTTCTGTTTTATGAACCAACTATAACGGGCCGTTAATAGGCCGTATTTGATGGCGCTATGAAAACAGCCCAATGGGTTAACGGGCCACAAACGGGCCGACTGTAACCACGGGCTGAATTTGGCCCACAAGCGGAACATGCCAGTAACGGACCGTAAGTAACCAAATTCTGGAAATGAGCCCAGGAATAAATGGGCCCTTAGAAGGCCGAAAGTTAACACGGGCTGGAAACGGCCAACGGAATAATGGGTCATTAATGGGTATAAAGCGACACACTGTTCATTATGGGCAGTTTCATCTCGGGCCTTTAGTGGGCCCAGAGTTACAAAGGGCCTCCTGTTGGCCAAAAGACGTCATGGGCTATAAATGGGCCGAAAGTTACAACAATCTGGAATCATATTGGACGGCCCAGATGACGCTACTGGGCCTAATTCAGGTAGCCGTAACGGGCCGTGAGTTAGCGGGCTGTAAATGGGCTATATGCGAACAGACCATTAATAGGCTTTCCGTGGGCCGGCCTGCTACCTTTTGACCATGTCAAACGGGTCGGCCTTTTCACCCGAATGGGCCTCTGTTGGGTCGTGCCACGTGTAGACGTATCATAGGTGCCTTCGGTCAAATGTGTGGATGACATCCGTTCCAACTGTGAGCCGACACGTGCTTTCTTCAGCCATTGAGAATTTTACACGTGGAATATCCCAATTGGTCCGGGCTGTTAATGGGTTATCGGATCCAAACCGGAACCCGATAGCTTAATGGCGACCCGTTACGGTGGATTCCACATGTCGGTTACCCTTGACGAAAATACTTCTATGACGCGTGATTTATCATCATGGAAGTGGACACTTCCATGATGATAATTTTGGTAATGTCATGGAATACTTCTATGACAGCACAGGTATGACTATCTTGATTCTGTCATAAAATTGTCATGGATGTACACGCATGACAGAAAATGTGACCTACTGTGACAAACACGTATCATCACGGAAGTGTATTTTTTGTAGTGCTTGTCATGACCGACTAGGGCGTGCTGCTGGAGCATGCGCTCCCCCTCGTGGCCGATGAGGGCGGGCCACTGGATCACACTGTCTTCTCTATAGCCAGTGAGGGCATGCTACACACGGCTGTCGAGGGCATGCTCAACCTCGACGACGTCAGAGACTCCATTGTATTCCCAGGCCACTGCACTGTCCACTTTGACAACGATTGTGTCCTCTGATGGGTGTTTTGTCTGCATGGGAGCTTCGAGCTATGGTACCAATGGGGGCAGCGGTTGACCTTTTCGTGGTTACACATGATCTGACTGAGAAAATAGAATCTCAAGTAGCACAATATTTTGGAACGTGTCGGGGGCTGGCTAGTAGGAGCAGTACACCAAAAATCATATGTACACCATATTTTGAGAAGGGTTTAATGTAATTTGTGTGAATTGGGTCAGTGTGCATGTATGAGTAGTACATCCTTGTCATTGACATGCATGCATGCAAAAAACATTTGTGTGGAAGATTTCACCCTATGTTCATATATTCTATTTGAGAGTGAATTCAGTTTTTGTAATTGGAACTCATTTTTCCACAATATAATAAAGAGAAGTGTGGTCCTTTGCACGATTTAATTTAGACTATCCATGTATTATTGCGAGAGATAGATATAGAGAGAATGTTTGTGTCACAAAGAGGGGTTGCGGCAGCAAGACCTAAAGAGAGAGGGGCATATGCGTGTTCGAGAGACTATGTGTGTGTCAGAGAGACAAGAGTGTCTGAAAGGGAGAGAGAGGGTGTGGGCGTGTGCGTGAGAAAGAGAGAGAGAGAGAGAGAGGTGCATGTAACGCCAATCTGTATACCGGATGTGGAAATAGAGGGGATCGACAAGGTTACAGGGTCGGTGATGTTGAGCGATAGTTTGTGTGCGATGAAGGGACACATAGACCGCGTCTATTTGCGTGTGTGTGAGCTGGATAGACCTCGTCAACATAGCTGGCCGGATGGGTGTAAGGTTATGTGTGGGTGAGAGAGATAGAGTAATGCTTGTGTGTCAGAGGGAGACTAACTACACATATAGGGGTCATGAGAAGGAGAGAATGGCGGTGTGCCTATTTTTTGATGGGATGGGAGAGAGACCAAGAGACATTCATCGTGTGGAGAGGTGTGTGTGTTCCGAGAGACAGGGAGGCGTGGACCTATTAGTGGGATGGGTGTTCATGTGTATGTTACAGAGAAGGAACTGTCTAGACGATTGTCACGTGAAGGCGACCAATTTTAGATGAGAGTGGGGATAACTATCGATTTGGTGGATTTTGACGATCCAACTATACGGTACCTGATGATACGAATTGATAATTGCTAATTAAAACAATCTCTGATGGTTACTGATCTTTCTGTATGCACAATCAACATGAATAACAATATTGAGTTCCTGCAAGCAACCGAAGAACCGACAAAAACAAAGATAATGCAATCTAGATTCCTAACATGAATTAATTAAGGATAATGGTGGGGCTCCTGATAGAGGATCTGAATAAGGCAGTAGTCCTACACATCTAGTAGATGCAAACTGTAGCAAAGCTAAACAATGTCTAAACAAAAACGTGAGTTTTTAACCTACAAAAAAAGGTAGCTACATATCTATATCTATAGACTATAGTACTATATTTTTTATTTCTATATTTATACCTATATCTATAATACTCCCTCTGTTTTTATTTACTCCACATATAGCTTTGACTGTAGTCCAACTTTATAAAGCTTTGACCAAGTTCGTAAAAAATAATATGAACATTTATAGTAACAAATTAACATGCTGTGAAAATATATGCAATGATGAATCAAATGATATATACTTGTTGGTGTATATGTTAATATATTTTTATAAAAACTTGTTGAAAGGATACAAAGTATAGTATATATCGCCTGTGTAGTATTATATATTATACGCTATATTGTGTAGTATTATATATTATATACTCAATATATTTATATATTTATATTTATCTTTATTTACTTTATACATTATATTATATTATTTGTTTATTTATATTTTTAAGTACATAGTGTGCCGCTTTTGAACGTTTGAATCTGAAGACCAAGGAGTAACAAATTTATATTTTTTAGTACATAGCGTGCCGGTTTTGAACATTTGAATCTGAAGACCAAGGAGTAACATGAACCATTGATAGAGCCAACCTGATGGTTCAGAACACTAGGATTCGTAGCTACGATTGCATGTGGAGAGTACAAATGTTCTCTAGAACCATAGGTGGATTGTCAATGCAGGGAAGGTACAACTACGTACCGTGGCAGACCTGCGTGCTGCTCTATTCATACACGTAGGTGGCCTACTTAGTCCGTCCTATCACACACACACTATTAGCCTGTTCATCGGTGATGGTCACGTGCAGACTATCGCATCAATGATTATATTTTATTTTTAAATTTAGACCTGACTATAGTGGGAATTTATAGTTACCCAATGTAATCAACGAAGTCAATGTGTGCATTTGCACGCCCATGATATAAACCACTGATTGATATTGATCCAATAATCCAGGTGGCTAGGATTTGGATCCACTATAAACTAATTGTACGATAACATTCTTCTCAAACCAGTAGCATGACAGTGTGCTCGATCCACACAAAAAAGCTCACAACAAGACCTCCAAATGTGCGAGTGGCTTCATGGGTTCCCCCCAGATCTTATTATTCATAATACATTGACTGAAAAAAGAGAGAAATCACCTAAAACAAGATCTTGCATGTATTTTGTTCCCACCGATGTTGTGTCATGCAATTGGAATTCCCACTTACTTGCTTTACATACCAGACTACAGTTGTACTAGTATTGTAGCAGGAGTATAGTGGTAGTATGACGAGTGACATTTTTACACTCATTTCACCTTTGTTTAAACCTATATATTTCAATTAAAAAGTGATATTCGTTCTGATATTGGTACTAATGACTAATGAATGCAAAGGATTCCGCAAATCCTCTCTTTGATCCGTTTCCACAAGAAATGGGCTAAAAAGGGAAGAAAACACGCGTGCAATTGGAGGGGAAGAAGAATGGAGGGGTGAGGGAGTCCTGGACAAAGGGATCCTCGGGCGTCCGGTCTGTTAGCCATGGGCCGGACTGATGGGCTGTGAAGACACGAAGACCGAAGACTCTACCCGTATCCGGAAGGGACTCTCCTTGGCGTGGAAGGCAAGCTTGGCGACCAAATATGAAGATTTCCTTTCTCTGTAACCGACCTTATGTAACCCTAGATCCCTCCAGTGTCTATATAAACCGGAGGGCTTAGTCAGGATGGGGACATTCATTACCATAGTCACACAGGCTAGACTTCTAGTGTTTAGCCATTACGATCTCGTGGTAGATCAACTCTTGTAATACTCATATTCATCAAGATCAATCAAGCAGGAAGTAGGGTATTACCTCCATAGAGAGGGCCCAAACCTGGGTAAACATCGTGTCCCCCGTCTCCTATTACCATTGATCCTAGACGCACAGTTCGGGACCCCCTACTAGAGATCTGCCAGTTTTGACACCGACATTGGTGCTTTCATTAAGAGTTCCACTGTGCCATCATCAAGAGGTTTGATGGCTCCTTCAATCATCCACAACGATACTGTCCAAGGGGAATTCTTCCTTCCCGGACGGATCTTTGTATTCAGTGGTTTCGCACTGCGGGCCAACTCGTTTGGCCATCTGGAGTAGATCGAAAGCTACGCCCCCGGCCATCAGGTCAGATTTGGGAGCTTGAATTACGTCGCGGATATCCATGGAGACTTGATCTTCGACGGATTCAAGACCGCGGCAGCCGCTCCCTGTCACCTCGATGAACATGACTTAAATCTATCATCGGACCACATCCAGGAGATAGCTCCTGCGACTACTCCGGCCTTAGATCCAGAGAAAATCGCGCCTTCCGAGGACGGGAATCTCAACCCCGCCACGGAGGCCACAGATGCCACAGCGTTGGAGCCGCACACAGACAAAGCCTCATGTGATGTCCGTGTCAGCGGAACCCCGGACTCGTTTCCGGCTACAGGTTCCACACCATGTGCGTCCACGGACGCCGAGCTTGATCGGTTATCGATCTTCGAATTTAGCGCCGCAGACATCTTCCGACACTTGCCTTTTGGCGATGTGCTAGACTCATTAAAGAACCTGTCCTTGGCGGGAGACTCACAGCCGAATTATGTTCGGTTCAAACTGGAGGCTGATAATGGAGAATTTCGCTTCCCACCCACCACCCACTTCATAGCCACTGTCGAAGACAGCGATGGTATGGACGACGATGCTGGAGAAGAGGAGGCCCAAAACCCGCCGTTTACCGGATGATGGACGGCCACTTCCTCAAATGAGGTATACATGGTGGATACGCCAAAGGATAATAGCGGCGACGACAAGAAAAACCGAGTGGAGGATAGCCCCCCTAAGACACAACCAAAGCGCCGGTGTCAGCGGCGCCACTCTAAACCACGCCGCAGCAAGGACAGCAACACCAGCACAGGAGACGACAACACTCCGGACGGTGCCGAAGACGTAGAAGACCATGATGAACAAACTGCCGAACAGGACAATTAGGAGGATGGGCAAGTCAGCCCTGACGAACAAGCCATAAATGAAGACTCGGAGGACGGTAGTTATCATCCGCTCTCTGAGGAGGAGGCGAGCCTCGGCAACCAGGGCTTTATCGTGCCCGAGGAGCCCCTCGAGCAGGAGCGCTTTAAGCGTCAGCTAATAGCCAATGCAAGGAGCCTGAAAAAGAAGCAGCAGCAGCTTCAAGCTGATCAAGATCTGCTCAACGATAAATGGACTGATGTCCTAGCAGTCAAGGAATACGGCCTTAAGCGCCCAGCCAAAAGCTACCCGCAGTGTAAATTGCTACCTCAGTTTGATGATGAGGCGTTGGAGCCCATACCATCATCGCGCAATGCGGCTGACTGACCACCACAGGGTCGGGACAAAGCGGCAACTCAAGCCGAACACCGGCCTGCCCCACCTCACCGTAAGGGTAGAGATCAAACAGCTCGGGGACATGCCTATGACCTATGGCAAAAACTCGACAATAATGCAGGACATACTAGATCGATCTACGGATCGCGAGGGCGTGCCCCGACGCGTGAAGACGGCCTCCTATTCGGACGTAACAAGCCCAATCACGCCCGGGCCAAACTCCGCAGACGGACTCCATCGGAGCTACGTCGCGATGTGGCCCGATATAGAGGCGCCGCACACCCTCTTTGCTTCACTGACGAAGTAATGGATCATGAATTCCCAGAAGGGTTTAAACCCATAAATATCGAATCATACGATGGAACAACTAATCCCGCTATATGGATCGAAGATTTTATTCTCCACATCCATATGGCCCGCGGAGACGACCTCCACGCCATCAAATACCTCCCACTAAAACTCAAAGGGCCAGCTCGACACTGGTTAAACAGTCTGCCTGAAAATTCCATTGGCAGCTGGGAGGACTTGGAAGAAGCCTTCCTCGACAACTTCCAAGGCACATATGTCCGGCCACCAGATGCCGATGACTTAAGTCACATAATTCAACAGCCTGGGGAGTCAGCCAGGAAATTTTGGACTAGGTTCCTAACTAAAAAGAACCAGATAGTCGACTGTCCGGATGCCGAAGCCCTAGCGGCCTTTAAACATAGCATCCGTGACGAATGGCTCGCCCGCCACCTCGGCCAGGAAAAGCCGAAATCTATGGAAGCCCTCATGGCACTCATGACTCGCTTTTGTGCGGGTGAGGATAGCTGGCTGGCCCATAGTAAAAATACAGCCAGCAATGCAAGCCCCCCGAGGCCAAAAACAGCAACGGCAAGCTCCGACGCAGTAGACACAAACGCCGAAGCAATGGCGACAATATCGATGACACTGCCGTCAATGCCGGATTCAGCGGCTCCAAGTCCGGTCAGCGGAAGAAGCCGTATAAAAGAAACAATCAGGGACAATCCAGCTTGGACCGCATACTCGACCGTCTGTGCCAAATCCATGGCACCCCAGACAAACCAGCCAACCACACCAACAGAGACTGCTGGGTTTTTAAACAAGTTGGCAAGTCAAATGCCGAGAACAAGGAAAAGGGATCGCAGAACGAGGACAATGACGAGGAGCCCCCGCAGCCAAACACAGGGGGACAGAAGAAATCCCCCCCAAGTTAAAACGGTGAACATGATATACGCCACCCATATCCCCAAGAAGGAGCGCAAGCGTGCACTCAGGGACGTCTACGCGATGGAGCCAGTCGCCCCAAAGTTCAACCCATGGTCCTCCTGTCCGATCACCTTCGATCGTAGGGATCACCCGACCAGTATCCATCACGGTGGTTCAGCCGCACTGGTCCTCGACCCAATTATGGATGGATTCCATCTCACGCGAGTCCTCATGGATGGTGGCAGCAGCCTGAACCTGCTCTATCAGGATACAATGCGCAAAATGGGTATCGATCCCTCAAGGATCAAGCCCACAAAAACCACCTTTAAAGCTGTCATACCAGGTGTAGAGGCCCATTGCACGTGCTCAATCACACTGGAAGTGGTCTTCGGATCACCGGATAATTTCTGAAGCGAAGAGTTAATCTTCGATATTGTTCCTTTCCGTAGTGGTTATCAAGCACTGCTTGGACGAACCGCATTCACAAAATTCAACGCGGTACCGCACTATGCCTACCTCAAGCTCAAGATGCCTGGACCATGCGGTGTAATAACGGTCAACGGAAATACGGAGCGCTCCCTCCATACCGAGGAACACACCGCGGCCCTCGCAGCAGAAGTTCAAAGTAGCCTTTTTAGGCAGAACCTCAATTCGGCAGTAAAGCCCTCGGACACCGTCAAGCGAGTCTGAACTACTCTGCGGCAGGACGACCCAGCTCGTCCAGAGCTTGACTAGCAATCCGGCCTCCATCCCAGTCCCGATCAAGCGGTGACATTTGTGCCCCGCGTACATAACTACGCACTCAAAAAACCATGGACACGGACGGAGGCAAAGCCAGATCACGATCCATAATGTGGCTCAACCGCCCCCGGATCCGCACACCATTACTTTTTCTTTTTCATTTCAGGTTTTTCTCTTCTCGAGGCTTTTTCTGATAACCTGATCATCGGACCGATCACGGGACAGATACACCAAGGAGGCAAGGAGCTTTGATGTATAAGGGAATCCCCAGGTGGTCTCTGCTAACGATTGTTATACCTGTTTTACGTACCCGCACGCAGCTCGCTCTTGGTCACGGCATGTTAAATAGCCTATTGCTTATCGCACTATTTGTATCAATACGCGTGGACGTATTTATCAAATTATAATGAAAACAGTTTGCGGCCCAACATTTCAAGGCCCCGGCTTATTACCTTTGCTCTCTTCCTGTTTTCCTTCATTTTCTGTTGATAATCTTATCACATAGCGCCCGTACACTTTGGTACGTTTCATATTTGCCATGGGCTTCATAGCGCCCTGCACTACGGCAACAAAGTCCGAACACTTTCACAGTATAGTTCGGCACCCCGAATTTAGCATTATATGCATTGGCTCCGAATCATGTCTTTGGTCAATAGTTGGGTTGCCCGGCTCCTGTGCTTACTACCTTACGTTCCGCTATATCGGCTAGGGTAGTAAAGGGAGAACTACTGCGATTGTGTCCCGGTTCACCCGAATGAGCACCTCAGTAGAGAAAGCCGAAAACTGACTGTCATGATGCGGCGAGAGCCGGTCAGCTGTTCAGAGGTTTCTAATCGATAAAGGTTTTTTCCGCATTATGCGAAGGGTCGGTACTTACCCGATCAGGTGTTTACAACACCCCTAGTTCGTATGCTAGGGGCTGTGCCTACATTTTCATTGTCGAACTCCTATGGCTAAGTGAGGGTGATAAAGCATTATAGTCTGATTGCCTTGTTCGTTGCGCTAAACACCTCCTTCAAGGACCAAATAATTGGATCAAGAGTGTTTAGATTCCATCCCGAACACCCTCGTACTACCTACGTGGGGGCTGAAGCCGATGACTGGCCAACCCTCAGATTTAATAAAAACGGCCGCACAGGAGGTAAAAATTTAACACAAAGCATTCTATTACACAAATTGTCTTTGTTTCATAATACAGGGCGAGACGAATACGAATGTGTTCATTCAAAGATGACATCCTTCAAACATTGCTTCGCCACAAGGCAGGATCCGTCCAGGACACCATCAAAATATAGCTCGGGTCGGCGGTGCTCCTTGGCCTCAGGCGGCCCCTCGGTCATCAGCTTCTTGGCATCCATCTTCGCCCAGTGCATCTTGGCGCGTGTAAATGCCATCCGCGCACCTTCAATGCAGACCGACCGCTTTATGGCTTCAAGCCGGGGGCAGGCACTCACAAGCCGCTTCACGAGTCCAAAGTAGCTGCCGGGCATAGGCTCGGTATGCCATAACCGGACTATTAGGTCCTTCATGGCTAGTTCGGCCGCCTTGTGCAGCTCGACCAGTTGTTTCAGCTGGTCGCTAAAGGGCACCGGATGATCTGGTCCAAGGTATTGAGACCAGAATAGCTTCTCCATAGAGCTCCCTTCTTCGGCTCGATAGAACTCCGCAGCATCTGATATGCTGTGCGGAAGATCCGTATAGGCCCCTGGAGAGCTCCAAATTCGGGTAAGTAAAAGGAACGTTTCTTTCGCAAAGTTGCTTTGCATAATGAAAGCCTTACCCGCCGCGATCTTCTTGGCTGCCTGGATTTCCTGGAGGGTGCTCTGGGCTTCGGCTCGGGCATCTTGTGCGCTCTGGCAAGCCTTGGCAAGTTCGGACTCTTGAGTCTTAGAATCATGCTCCAAGGACTCGTACTTCTTGACGGCGTCCTGGACCTCGCTGACATGGGCCTCCTGCTTCTCGCGCGCGGCATGTTCCTTGGCCGCTTTGTCCTCGGCCTCGGCTAACGCCTTCTTGAGGGCTGCCACCTCGGTCGTGGCCCCTAATAAAGTTCATGACAATTTGGTCAGCACGAACCATTTATCCTTCCTAAATATACACGCAGGTTACTGCATACCTTGGCTGTCCTCCAGCTGCTTCTTCACGAGGCCGAGTTCTTCCTCGACCCGCTCCAGGTCCTGCTTCAGTCCGGAGACCTCCGTAGTATGAGCGGCGGCAGTCAGCAGTGACGCCTGCTTATTCACATAGACATCTTATGTTAGACTCCTGCGAAAATTATTTTTGATCCTCTGTTCGGCTTTTTCTTTCCGAACACCGAACAGAGTATCAGGGGCTACTGTCTACACTGTGATATTCTTTCTACAATTACATTACTTACCTCAAAGCCTGTTAGAAGGCTAGTGCAGGCTTCGGTCAGTCTGCTCTTAACGGACTAAACCTTCTCAATCACCGTACCCCCCCCCCCCCCCCCCCCCCCCCCCCCCCCCCCCCCCCCCCCCCCCCCCCCCCCCCCCCCCCCCCCCCCCCCCCCCCCCCCCCCCCCCCCCCCCCCCCCCCCCCCCCCCCCCCCCCCCCCCCCCCCCCCCCCCCCCCCCCCCCCCCCCCCCCCCCCCCCCCCCCCCCCCCCCCCCCCCCCCCCCCCCCCCCCCCCCCCCCCCCCCCCCCCCCCCCCCCCCCCCCCCCCCCCCCCCCCCCCCCCCCCCCCCCCCCCCCCCCCCCCCCCCCCCCCCCCCCCCCCCCCCCCCCCCCCCCCCCCCCCCCCCCCCCCCCCCCCCCCCCCCCCCCCCCCCCCCCCCCCCCCCCCCCCCCCCCCCCCCCCCCCCCCCCCCCCCCCCCCCCCCCCCCCCCCCCCCCCCCCCCCCCCCCCCCCCCCCCCCCCCCCCCCCCCCCCCCCCCCCCCCCCCCCCCCCCCCCCCCCCCCCCCCCCCCCCCCCCCCCCCCCCCCCCCCCCCCCCCCCCCCCCCCCCCCCCCCCCCCCCCCCCCCCCCCCCCCCCCCCCCCCCCCCCCCCCCCCCCCCCCCCCCCCCCCCCCCCCCCCCCCCCCCCCCCCCCCCCCCCCCCCCCCCCCCCCCCCCCCCCCCCCCCCCCCCCCCCCCCCCCCCCCCCCCCCCCCCCCCCCCCCCCCCCCCCCCCCCCCCCCCCCCCCCCCCCCCCCCCCCCCCCCCCCCCCCCCCCCCCCCCCCCCCCCCCCCCCCCCCCCCCCCCCCCCCCCCCCCCCCCCCCCCCCCCCCCCCCCCCCCCCCCCCCCCCCCCCCCCCCCCCCCCCCCCCCCCCCCCCCCCCCCCCCCCCCCCCCCCCCCCCCCCCCCCCCCCCCCCCCCCCCCCCCCCCCCCCCCCCCCCCCCCCCCCCCCCCCCCCCCCCCCCCCCCCCCCCCCCCCCCCCCCCCCCCCCCCCCCCCCCCCCCCCCCCCCCCCCCCCCCCCCCCCCCCCCCCCCCCCCCCCCCCCCCCCCCCCCCCCCCCCCCCCCCCCCCCCCCCCCCCCCCCCCCCCCCCCCCCCCCCCCCCCCCCCCCCCCCCCCCCCCCCCCCCCCCCCCCCCCCCCCCCCCCCCCCCCCCCCCCCCCCCCCCCCCCCCCCCCCCCCCCCCCCCCCCCCCCCCCCCCCCCCCCCCCCCCCCCCCCCCCCCCCCCCCCCCCCCCCCCCCCCCCCCCCCCCCCCCCCCCCCCCCCCCCCCCCCCCCCCCCCCCCCCCCCCCCCCCCCCCCCCCCCCCCCCCCCCCCCCCCCCCCCCCCCCCCCCCCCCCCCCCCCCCCCCCCCCCCCCCCCCCCCCCCCCCCCCCCCCCCCCCCCCCCCCCCCCCCCCCCCCCCCCCCCCCCCCCCCCCCCCCCCCCCCCCCCCCCCCCCCCCCCCCCCCCCCCCCCCCCCCCCCCCCCCCCCCCCCCCCCCCCCCCCCCCCCCCCCCCCCCCCCCCCCCCCCCCCCCCCCCCCCCCCCCCCCCCCCCCCCCCCCCCCCCCCCCCCCCCCCCCCCCCCCCCCCCCCCCCCCCCCCCCCCCCCCCCCCCCCCCCCCCCCCCCCCCCCCCCCCCCCCCCCCCCCCCCCCCCCCCCCCCCCCCCCCCCCCCCCCCCCCCCCCCCCCCCCCCCCCCCCCCCCCCCCCCCCCCCCCCCCCCCCCCCCCCCCCCCCCCCCCCCCCCCCCCCCCCCCCCCCCCCCCCCCCCCCCCCCCCCCCCCCCCCCCCCCCCCCCCCCCCCCCCCCCCCCCCCCCCCCCCCCCCCCCCCCCCCCCCCCCCCCCCCCCCCCCCCCCCCCCCCCCCCCCCCCCCCCCCCCCCCCCCCCCCCCCCCCCCCCCCCCCCCCCCCCCCCCCCCCCCCCCCCCCCCCCCCCCCCCCCCCCCCCCCCCCCCCCCCCCCCCCCCCCCCCCCCCCCCCCCCCCCCCCCCCCCCCCCCCCCCCCCCCCCCCCCCCCCCCCCCCCCCCCCCCCCCCCCCCCCCCCCCCCCCCCCCCCCCCCCCCCCCCCCCCCCCCCCCCCCCCCCCCCCCCCCCCCCCCCCCCCCCCCCCCCCCCCCCCCCCCCCCCCCCCCCCCCCCCCCCCCCCCCCCCCCCCCCCCCCCCCCCCCCCCCCCCCCCCCCCCCCCCCCCCCCCCCCCCCCCCCCCCCCCCCCCCCCCCCCCCCCCCCCCCCCCCCCCCCCCCCCCCCCCCCCCCCCCCCCCCCCCCCCCCCCCCCCCCCCCCCCCCCCCCCCCCCCCCCCCCCCCCCCCCCCCCCCCCCCCCCCCCCCCCCCCCCCCCCCCCCCCCCCCCCCCCCCCCCCCCCCCCCCCCCCCCCCCCCCCCCCCCCCCCCCCCCCCCCCCCCCCCCCCCCCCCCCCCCCCCCCCCCCCCCCCCCCCCCCCCCCCCCCCCCCCCCCCCCCCCCCCCGAACCTGGGTAAACATTGTGTCCCCCGTCTCCTGTTACCATCGATCCTAGACGCACAGTTCGGGACCCCCTACCCGAGATCTGCCGGTTTTGACACCGACAAGGGGGAAGGAATCACCAGGAGACGTCTGTGCAGAAACAGCAGAAAAGATGTTGTTCCATGTGGGCGCAAGCGCCCGTATGAGTGCCCATATGGCATGGATTCCAAGGCATATCATCCAACCCAACAACTTTTGTTAAAGGGACCCCGTCGAAATGTGAGCAGAGAGAGGAGCACAGAGCACAGAAGGAAGAACCTCTTCATCATCATCCTCATCCGCGAACCCTAGCCGCTGCTATCTCCAGAGCCATCTCCACCATGACCATAGTGCTCATCCCTCCCATTCATACTTGTAATCCTGAAGCGCAAGGCATCCATTGTAAAACATATTCCAATCAATCAATCGTTCAATCTCAAGATGTGTTCTTTAATGTTTTCGTCCCGCGATCTGATCTCCATGTGTGAGTAGTTCAGTAAGGTACGGGTTGAGGCATAAGCCTTGCCACCCGAGGTATTTGTTGAGTGGATCAATGGGAGGCTTGGATATAACGTCCCGTATCTATGAAATTGAATTGTTCTGTGATGATGTATCTTGTCTTGTGTCGTGGGAAACCACGGCCACCTATGGGGCCATGAGCCCCTTGTGGTTCGGCAGGGGGGATGAGCACATTGCACAAAGAGCGGAGAGCATCGCGCAGCACGACAGAGATCACGCAGGCGATTTTACCGAGGTTCAGGCCGCCGCGAGGCATAAAACCCTACTCTTGCTTTGGTGGATTGATGGTGGATTGGGGTGGAAACGTAGTGCTCTAGCTCGGCAGGGTTGCCTCGGGACGAGAACTGCTACGCATGTATGGGCGTACAAGGGTTCGAATCCTTTCTATGGTTGCCACAGGCCTCCTTTTATAGATCAAGGGGTGACCATAGTGGCAAATCAGTCATTACACACTGATTAGATACCAAACAGTGCTATCATACCTAACTCTGTAGATAGGGCAGAACGCATTAAATGCATCGCTTAGTGTCACATCAGAGCTTGCCCGGCAAGCCTTGCCGGGCAGTTCAGCCACCTTCTCTCCTGTCAGTGTGACACATCGCTGGATGGGTGTCATTTGGAGGTGATTTCTGTAGGAAGTGGCTGCCATGTGGCGAGCAACAGCCACTTAGTCACTTGGAGGCTTGACATCGCACCGATTGGTGACTTGCGTTGCTGTGAGATGGTGCGATGGAGCCTTGGCGGGGTAGTGCACCCCCGTTAGCCCTGGCAGGCCTACCGGGACAGTCTTGAGGCTTGCTTCTGGGGAAACCTTGACCTGACCAAGCTCGCTTGCCCAGCAAGGGCGGTTTCCCCTTGGTGGTATCTTGCTTCTCTGGATTGACTTGGTCTTCTTGATCTGCACTCTGATTCTTCAAAGAGCTGATTCCTTTGTGCTAGGTCTGGCCTTGGATTTTGTAATCTTGGTCTTGGGCTTGTGCATGGTCTGGGCAATAGATCCAGGGTTTGTTGCACCGACAGGAGCCCCCGAGCCTGGTTCGAACGCGCTGCCGAGCATCGTCGGGGTAGGCCCTAACCAGTGCACAAGCGGGAGAGGAGTAGCTGCTCATCCTTTGAGATCTTCTTTGCTTCTTCATTAACCTGAGCCCAGGTCAGTTTCTAGTTCTCTCATGCATCGTGTAACGCCAACTACAGTGGGGCCACTTTTTGTAATGGCCCGTGAATGACTTTAACACATGGGTGAGTAACTGCCAATTCACTCTTCCTACCACGCCCTTATCCTTGGCCACGTATGCTACATGCATTGAGTGGGGTAGGTAATGGAGGCGCACGATGTGGGAGAACGTTAAGCATGGGGCCCGGGCTTCATGGATTGGTGGAGGTGGACGACGGTTACCCGCCGAGGGATCAGCTCCTAGCCCCGGCCCGCCTATAAAAGGAGGGGCGGTGGAGGAGTGGGGGCATTCATCCACATATCCCTCCTCCTCCATTATGTGCTTTCTTCTGGTTATGCTGAAAGGGAGAGCCCGGGGCCAGGCCCTAGCTTGGGGTTGGTGATGTCCAATGCTCATGTCGATGCTTGGGGAGTGAGTCTGGTCCGGCCTCCGGGAAGGTGCGGCGGGCAAGGCGCTTGTAGTGCAGGAGATATCAAGCTTTCCTATCATGGTGAAATGCTTGTCTCCTCTGCTCGGGCTAGCCGTCTGGTGTGGAGCGCCGGGGCTCGCTGCGAGCCGTCGCGGCTCAATACTCCGGCGTTGGAGCCTCTGGGTTCCTTGATGCCCATCTGGGGTGCAGTCCTTGGGGCCCATGGTAATCCCCGCATCGCCTCCTTTGGTGATGTTGGCGTGAACGTTGAAGCGGCATTGCCCTGCCACCTGGGGAGGGGAGCGATGCCCCTCACACGCCTCGGACGTCGTCATTGCCTGCTGCCTCTCTAGGGGAGGCGACGACCCGAGGGGCCGGCGTCCTCCTGGAACAGCGGTGATGAAGAAAGAGCTAGGGAAGACGGAGAAGGCGGGTGACAGGGCGTTAGGTTGGAGTATGATGGCACCGACGCCTTTGCCTCGTATTGGCGACCTGCCGCCTCGTCTTTCCGCTCTTCCCCTCCCTCCCCGGCACCATCATCACCGGCCTCTGGTTTGCCGGGGAGGGGCATCTCTCTTGGTGCCTTCGCCTCCTCCAGCAGTACTCCAGTTGAGCTTCAGCGATTCTCCTCACCGGTGCTCGCGCTGGGGCTTCTCGCTGGTCCTGGAGGTGGTGACCAAGGCACCACTGAGCTACTGCTTTCGCCCCTCGCATTCGCAGCCTCGCCACTCTCGATCTTGTCAGGCCGTGCCCGGCAGGCTCCTGTCGGGATCGGGTCGTTCGTCTTGCTCAGGTGCTCCTTCTGCCCTCCTCTCTTCCCACCGCAATACCTGGTGGAGGAGGAACGTGAAAGGGGGATTACAAGGCACTTATCTTTTTTCAATTTAAAATATGTAGGCACTTGCCAAACTTTAGTTCGAATTATGTAATCTCTTTTATCCATGTTTGTGTTCTGTAAGGTTTGTACTTGATGATTAGCATAATAATGAAAAAGATAAACCTTGCCTGGTACTCGTGCATGTAACGTGCCCATGCAGAGGTAGAATGCCTCTATACACTCGGGTAAATGAGTTTTCCCCAGCAGGCTACCCTGCCGGTACCCTCAGTTTGCTGGCGTGGCGCTAGGCCTGCCGGGTACAAAATGTAAAGAGGGACCAGCCCCCCGCCAAACCTTCTCACCAAAGGCTACGACAACCACCCTGACCGAAGCAACGTTCGATTCAAGGGATGGGAGCACCTTAGTTTCGAAAGTGGCGAGGTTTTCTTATGCACAAGCTTTTGTTTATAGAACACGTATGGATAAGGAGAGAACTTATTTGTTTGGGCTTGCTGGAGATCGCAATGTAGGCTTGTCTTCTCTTCTCCTCTTCGGGATTGAATCCACGGTAGGAGCCTGCAGTTTGGTGTAGATGAAAATGATGCCTCATGCGATCTTATCTACATGAACATGCTATGCTCAGGATATGCTTATGCATGCATGCAATTTGTCAGGGGGCCCCCAGCACTTCATTTATTTCTTTGTTTGCTCAGGGTCTGCGCCTGGCTTTGTACAAGGGGTTACATGCAACAGAGGTAAGGCTTGTACAAAAGGGTGGTTGCCAGGCAGGGCCCAACAGCCACGCCTTATGGGTAGAACTTGAGGAGATGCTCAATGTTCCATGAGTTTTGCAACTGAATGCCATCTCCGGTGTCCAGATGGACTGCGCCAGGTCTGGTGTCTCATACTATCCAGTAAGGGCCTTCCCACTTTGGCATCAACTTGTTTGTACCCTTGGCGGACTGAACGCGCCTAAGGACAAGGTTGCCTTCCTCAAAACACCGGCATGAACCCTATGGCTGTGATAGCGATGCAAGGCTTGCTAGTAGCGTGCACCACGCATAGCAGCCCGGAGACGGTTCTCCTCGAGTAGCACAGCGTCGACACACTGGTGCTGTTCCTGCGCTACTTCGTCGTAGGCAAGCACTCGAGGTGACCCGTAAATGAGTTCCGTGGGGATAACTGCTTCTGCCCCATACACTAGAGAGAAGGTAGTCTGCCCGGCAGCTGCATTTGTTGTCATTCTGAGGGACCAAAGAACCACCGGTAGCTCATCGATCCACCGCCAGCCACACTTCTGCAGCTTAAAAAATGTTCTCATCTTGAGTCCTCACAACACTTCAGTGGTCACCCTCTCAGCTTGCCCATTGCTCTTTGGATGACCAACAGAGGCGAATGAGATCTTGCTTACGAGGGCATGAACGTATTGCATGAAGGCGTGGCTAGTGAATTGGGTGCCATTGTCAGTGATGATTCAAGCAGGGACTCTGAAGCGGCACACCAATCCTTTCAAGAACTTGATAGCTGACTAAGCAGTCACCTTTCTCACAGGCTCTACTTCTGCCCACTTAGTAAACTTTTCGATTGCAACAAACAAGAATTCAAAACCCCCGATAGCACGGGGGAAAGGGCCCAAGATGTTGAGCCCGCAGACCAAAAACGGCCATGACAAAGGGATTGTCTGAAGAACTTGGGCAGGCAGGTGGATATTCTTGGAATAGAACTGGCAGGCCTCACATTTGGTGACCAACTCAACTGCATCTTGGAGGGTTGTGGGCCAGTAAAATCCTTGCCGGAAGGCTTTTCCAACCAGATCCCTCGATCCGATGTGTCAGCCGCACATACCCTTGTGTATCTCTGCCAGCAGTTCCTTTCTTTTTTCCCAGCAAATGCACTTCAATTTCACAGTGTTGGGCCTTCTTCTGTACAACGTGTCATCAATGAACTGATACATATTGGCCCTTCGGGATACTCTTTCGGATTCTTCTTGCTCTTCAGGAAGTTCTCCAGTTTGGAGGAAATGGACTATCTGCCGTGCCCAAGTTGGAGCCTGAGGCTCGGCAACGAGGACTGCGAGGACTGGTGGTCAGGTGGGAGGATGCAACTCAACATCCAAAGGGGAGTTGTTCCCGGTAAGCTCTCTGCCGGGAGCCTCGTGAGGTTCTACCAGGAGAGGCCTGCCGGACTCTAGTTTCCTCTTGTTTCTGGACATTGTTGCCAGGGATACAGAGTGCTAAGTGAGAAGGATAACAAAAGTTCCTGGTTCCACAGGGAGGTTTTGGGCAATGCACTTTGACAGGTGATCAGCAATGTTGTTTTCTGCACGGGGTACGTACTCTGTTTGCAACCTGTCAAAGCGCTCCTCCAACTTTTTCACTTCCTCAACGTATGCCTCCATCAATGGACTTTGATAATCCTTGTTGACTTGTCTCACCACAAGCTGTGAATCTCCGCTGATGATCAGCTTCTTGATCCCCAATTCTGTTGCAATCATGAGCCCGGCATGGAGCCCTTCATACTCTGCATTATTATTTGTAGCCTTCTCCCAGGGAAAATGCATCTGGACGATGTACTTCAGGTGCTCCCCAGTGGGTGCAACAAGAAGGACGCCAGTCCCTGCATCTTGTAGGGAGAAGGCACCATCGAAATACATGATCCATTCTTGGGCGCTTCCTTGCCGGGGATAACTATCTCTACTACTTCTTCATCAGGGGTTGGCGTCCATTCTGCAATAAACTCTACCAACGCTGTGCTCTGAATGGTTGATGTGCTTTCATACTTCAAGCCAAAGCTGGATAACTCCAAAGCCCATGTCGGTGCAACAAACGCTGGGTCCGTTGCCCAAACTATGCATAGGCACGGGAGCAAGATTACAACACCAAGGTCAGGCCAAAGTACAAGAGATCAAGATCTTCAAAGGACCAACATGCAGATCAAGAGGATCAAGGCCAAGCCAGAGAAGTAAGAAATCACCAGAAGAAGAATCTCCCTTGCTGGGCAGGAAAGCCTGGCGAGGACGGGGCCACCCCCGTAAGAAAAAATCCTAGACATCCCGGCAGGGCCTAACGGGACTCGCGAAGGCAGAGCCACCTCACCAAACCATCTCACCACGACGTATGTTGTCGATCAATGCGGTGTCAAGCCGCAAAGTAACTAAGTGGCAGCCATTTGCCACATGGTAGCCTCTTTCTATAGGAAATACCTACAGATGACACCCGTCCTGCGACGTGTCAAGCGAGCATGCGCGAAGCTGGCGAAGCAGCCCGACAAGGCTTGTCGGGTAAGCGATGATGTGACATCGGGCGGCGCATTTAATGTGCTTTGTCAGCCTGCAGAGTTATGTATTATAGCACTGTTTGCTATATTATTAGTGCATAATGACTAATTTGCCATTGTGGTGACCCCGTAATCTATAAAAGGAGGCCCATGGCAACCGTAGAAAGGGTTAGAAGATTGGACACCCATGCATTCATACGCGCGTAGCCACTGTTGCCCCCAAGGCAACCCTGCCGGGCAAGTGTATTATGCTCCACCACCATTCTTCCACCATCAATCCACCAAAGCCCCCCCCCCCCCCCCCCCCCCCCCCCCCCCCCCCCCCCCCCCCCCCCCCCCCCCCCCCCCCCCCCCCCCCCCCCCCCCCCCCCCCCCCCCCCCCCCCCCCCCCCCCCCCCCCCCCCCCCCCCCCCCCCCCCCCCCCCCCCCCCCCCCCCCCCCCCCCCCCCCCCCCCCCCCCCCCCCCCCCCCCCCCCCCCCCCCCCCCCCCCCCCCCCCCCCCCCCCCCCCCCCCCCCCCCCCCCCCCCCCCCCCCCCCCCCCCCCCCCCCCCCCCCCCCCCCCCCCCCCCCCCCCCCCCCCCCCCCCCCCCCCCCCCCCCCCCCCCCCCCCCCCCCCCCCCCCCCCCCCCCCCCCCCCCCCCCCCCCCCCCCCCCCCCCCCCCCCCCCCCCCCCCCCCCCCCCCCCCCCCCCCCCCCCCCCCCCCCCCCCCCCCCCCCCCCCCCCCCCCCCCCCCCCCCCCCCCCCCCCCCCCCCCCCCCCCCCCCCCCCCCCCCCCCCCCCCCCCCCCCCCCCCCCCCCCCCCCCCCCCCCCCCCCCCCCCCCCCCCCCCCCCCCCCCCCCCCCCCCCCCCCCCCCCCCCCCCCCCCCCCCCCCCCCCCCCCCCCCCCCCCCCCCCCCCCCCCCCCCCCCCCCCCCCCCCCCCCCCCCCCCCCCCCCCCCCCCCCCCCCCCCCCCCCCCCCCCCCCCCCCCCCCCCCCCCCCCCCCCCCCCCCCCCCCCCCCCCCCCCCCCCCCCCCCCCCCCCCCCCCCCCCCCCCCCCCCCCCCCCCCCCCCCCCCCCCCCCCCCCCCCCCCCCCCCCCCCCCCCCCCCCCCCCCCCCCCCCCCCCCCCCCCCCCCCCCCCCCCCCCCCCCCCCCCCCCCCCCCCCCCCCCCCCCCCCCCCCCCCCCCCCCCCCCCCCCCCCCCCCCCCCCCCCCCCCCCCCCCCCCCCCCCCCCCCCCCCCCCCCCCCCCCCCCCCCCCCCCCCCCCCCCCCCCCCCCCCCCCCCCCCCCCCCCCCCCCCCCCCCCCCCCCCCCCCCCCCCCCCCCCCCCCCCCCCCCCCCCCCCCCCCCCCCCCCCCCCCCCCCCCCCCCCCCCCCCCCCCCCCCCCCCCCCCCCCCCCCCCCCCCCCCCCCCCCCCCCCCCCCCCCCCCCCCCCCCCCCCCCCCCCCCCCCCCCCCCCCCCCCCCCCCCCCCCCCCCCCCCCCCCCCCCCCCCCCCCCCCCCCCCCCCCCCCCCCCCCCCCCCCCCCCCCCCCCCCCCCCCCCCCCCCCCCCCCCCCCCCCCCCCCCCCCCCCCCCCCCCCCCCCCCCCCCCCCCCCCCCCCCCCCCCCCCCCCCCCCCCCCCCCCCCCCCCCCCCCCCCCCCCCCCCCCCCCCCCCCCCCCCCCCCCCCCCCCCCCCCCCCCCCCCCCCCCCCCCCCCCCCCCCCCCCCCCCCCCCCCCCCCCCCCCCCCCCCCCAGGATCCGTTCCAAGATGAACGTGCGGTTGCCCAAGACTGTGATGGAGCTTTACACCTTGGTGGACAAGTGTGCTCGAATGGAGGAGGGAAGGAAACTACCCGGAGAGGAGGATTGCCTCAACGTCGACTCAAAGGATGACGACGAATCCACCAGTCAGAAGAAGAGCAAGAAGCACAGCAAGAGGCGCAAGGATAAGGCAATGATGACTGTTGAAGGACCGGGTACAACCAGTAATGGCAAGAACGCTAAAGCCGAAACCCCAGACAAGGAAGCTGCCGTGTGCGCTGACTACTAGGAAGCTGCGGCTGCCAAAAAGGCCGAGAAGGGCGATGGGCTGTACTGCAAGATTCATCGGACCAAAGGCCACGATCTTCAAGAGTGTCATCAGGTTGAGCAGCTTGTCAAGAGGCAGAGAGCAGAATATGAGAATCGTGATAGGGAAAAAGGTCAGAATACCGCTGGCGGGAAGGGCCGAGGCGGTGAAGCAAATCGCCCCGCCAAGCCCTTCCAGAACCAAGGAAAACCCGCCAGGGGTTGAGAGAAGGAAGCTTGCAATGATGAGAGTGGTGGAGGGGATGAAGAGGAAACCAGTGAGCAGGAGTTCCGGAAGGCCACTGACGCCCTGTGCATTGACGGGGGTGCATCCCTGCACTCCTCTCACTGCCAACTCAAACGGTGGGTGCGTGAGATCAATGTCGTGGAACCAGCGCCAGAGGCCCGAAAGCCACTCAAATGGTCGCACACGCCCATCATATTTGACGAAGAGGACCATCCCGACCGTACTACTGCGGTAGGATGTTTGCCATTGTTGGTCTCTCCAACAATTCACAACCTCAAGGTCACAAAGATGTTGGTTGATGGCGGGGCCGAGTTGAATCTGATTTCCCCAAAGGTCATCAGCAAACTTCAGATAGCAGAGGAAGAGCTGAAGGTCACCGGCACATTTCAAGGAGTTAATCCCGGCAGGAGTCATCCTAAGGGAAAGATCATGTTGCCGGTAACGTTTGGAGGAGAGCTGAACTTTTGGACTGAGAAGATTGTGTTTGATGTGGTCGACCTCCCCTTGCCGTACAATGGGATCCTTGGACGACCAAGCCTGGCTAAATTCATGGCGGCATCCCACTATGCCTACAACACCTTGAAGATGCCTGGGCCAGTAGGAGTCATTTCCATCCCATCAGACGAGAAGGACGCAATCATTTGCGTGGATAAGATGTACCGGGACGCAGTCGCGGTAGAGGTGCTGCAGCAGCAGTTCCCGCCAGAGAGAACAAAGGAAAGAAGAAGGATAGTAAAGACGTTAGCAAGGAATCCGGGAAGCAGACCTCTCCGGAACACGCTGTGCCCGCTGATCACTTGCCGGGGAGCTCCAACAGCAACATATCCAAGGTTGTTGCACCACAAGTGAAGAAGGTCCCGGCAGGGCTGACTGGCGTTGATGGTACCTTCACTATCAGCGCCACCCTTGATGACAAATAGGAAAGCGCGCTCATTGCCTTCCTGCGGGCGAATATCGATGTGTTTGCCTGGCAACCATCTGATATCCCCGGTGTTCCCAGGGAGGTAATCAAGCACCACCTTGTTGTCTGCCCACAAGCCTGACCTGTCAAGCAGAAAGTATGGAAGTAGGCCTTGGAGAGGTAGCAGTTTATTGCATAAGAGATTAAGAAGCTTGAGGCGGCTAGTTTGGTCAGAGGGGTACTGCATCCAACGTGGCTAGCAAATCCGGTGGTTGTTCGCAAGGCTAACGGGAAGTGGAGGCTTTGCATAGATTTCACAGATCTCAACAAGGCTTGCCCGAAGGACCCATTTCCCTTGCCACGCATCGATCAGATTGTGGATTCCATTTCAGGTTGCGATTTGCTTTCCTTTTTGGATGCATATTCTGGGTATCATCAAATCTTCATCACCAAAGAAGACGAAGAGATGACCTCGTTCATCACTCCATGTGGTATGTATTGTTTAATGTGTATGCCTTTCGGATTATAGAGTGCCGGGCCTACTTTTGCAAGGGCAATCCAGATTGGTTTTGAGCCATAGCTACACTGAAACATTGAAGCTTATATGGATGATATTGTGGTCAAGACCAAGGACAGAGGAACACTCATCCAAGACTTGGAGGAGACATTTGCTAATCTGCGCAAGATCAACTTGAAGCTCAACCCAGAGAAGTGTGGACCATGGTGTTCCCTCTAGCAAGCTACTTGGGTTCTTTGTATCCCATCGGGGGATCGAAGCCAACCCCGACAAGATCAAGGCTATCGAGAAGGTCCATGCGCCATGGACAGTTAAGGCTGTGAGGCGTCTGACAGGGTGCATTTTCGCGCTAATCAGATTCATTTCTAAATATGCCGAGCGCGCCCTGCTGTTCTTCAAAATCTTGAAGAAGGCATGGCCCATGAAGTTGACCCCAGAAGCAGATGCGGCTTTGCAAGAGTTGAAGGCCTACTTGTCCTCTGTGCCCACCTTGGTTGCCCCCAAACCACAAGAACTATTGCTGCTATACTTGGCGGCAACCAATCAAGTGGTCAGTGCAGCCTTAGTGGCGCAACGGGAAGTGGAAGAAGCGGAAAGTGAGCAATGCCCGACAGACCCAGAGAAGGATCAGGACAGAAATGAGCATGACAGCGAGGACAACCCCAAGGACACGACAAGGAAGAAAGTGGTGCAGTGCCCAGTGTACTTCGTCAGTTCCCTGCTACAAGGAGCTCGATCGAGGTACTCTGGCATGCAAAAATTGATCTTTGGTCTCATCATGGCCTCAAGGAAACTGCACCACTACATCGAAGCCCATGAGATCACTGTTGTCACTCGCTTCCTATTGCAAAGGATATTCCCAAGCCCTAAGGCTACCGGCAGAATAGTGGAGTGGGCTTTGGAGTTATCTAGTATCGGCTTGAAGTTTGAGAGCACATCAACAATCCAGAGCAGGGCATTGGCATAGTTTATTGCAGAATGGATGCCAACCCCTAATGAGGAAGTGCCAGAAACAGTCATCCCTGGCAAGGAGGCACAACAAGAATGGATCATGTATTTCGATGGTGCCTTTTCCCTACAAGGTGCAGGGGCTGGCGTGCTTCTCATTGCCCCTCCGGGGAGCACTTGAAGTATGTCGTCCAGATGCATTTTGCCCGGAAGGCGACCAATAATACAACAGAGTATGAAGGGCTCCTTGCTAGGCTTAGGATTGCCGCAGAATTGGGAATCAAGAAGCTGATCATTCGAGGAGATTCACAGCTTATGGTGAGACAAGTCAACAAGGATTACCAAAGTCCATTGATGGAGTCATATGTTGAGGAAGTGAGAAGATTGGAGGAGCGCTTTGACGGATTAAAACAGAGCACGTACCCCATGCGGAAAACTGCATAGCTGATCATCTGTCAAAGTGTGTTGCGTAGAAGCTTCCTATGGAACCAGGAACGTTTGTTCTCCATCTTACGTAGCCCTCTGTATCCCCAACAACAATGGCCCGGAAAAGGAGAAAGATGGACTCTGGTAAGCCTCTCCCGGTAGAGCCTTCCGCTCC
The DNA here is from genome assembly GCA_036873465.1 of Thinopyrum obtusiflorum. Classification (NCBI taxonomy): domain Eukaryota; kingdom Viridiplantae; phylum Streptophyta; class Magnoliopsida; order Poales; family Poaceae; genus Thinopyrum; species Thinopyrum obtusiflorum. Next base: position 2,979 of record JAAAWM010011771.1, on the reverse strand, counting down.
TGGTAGGGACCCTGCCAGAAACAACTCCTTATCAGTTGCTGGACCACACCTCCAGCCGGGCCTATGGTCCCTGCCAACAAGGAACATGCCCCGCAGTTGAGGAGGTGCCGCTAGTCGTTGTTACCGAGCCCCAGGCTCCAACTTGGGCAAGGCACATAGTCCATTTTCTCCAAACTGGAGAACTTCCCGATGGCCAAGATGAGGCTGAAAGAGTAGGCCGAAGGGCTAGTATGTATCAGTTTGTCGATGACACACTATACAGAAGGAGGCCCAACAGTGTGAAATTGAAGTGCATCTGCCGGGAAGAAGGAAAGGAACTTCTGGCTGAGATACACAAAAGCATGTGCGGCTCCCACATTGGATCATGGGTATTAGTTGGGAAAGCATTCCGGCAAGGATTCTATTGGCCCACAGCCCTCCAAGATGCGATTGAGCTAGTTACCAAATGTAAAGCCTCCCAGTTCCATTCCAAAAACATCCACCCGCCGGCACATGCTCTTTAGACAATCCCTTTGTCATTGCCGTTTTCGGTCTGGGGGCTCGATATCCTCGGCCCTTTCCCCCGAGCTGCTGGGGGCTTTGAATTCTTGTTCTTTGCTATTGACAAGTTTACAAAGTGGCTGGAAGTAGCTGCCGTGAGAAAGGTGACTGCCCAGTCAGCTATCAAGTTCTTGAAAGAATTGGTGTGCCATTTTGGAGTCCCGGCAAGGATCATTACCGACAACGGCCCCCAGTTCACGAGCCGTGCCTTCATGCAATATGCTCATGCCCTCAGAAGCAAGGTCTCATTTGCCTCTATTGCACATCCCAGAAGCAATGGGCAGGCAGAGAGGGCGAACACTGAAGTGCTGCGAGGACTCAAGACAACAACCTTTGATACGCTGCAGAAGCACGAGAGGCGGTGGATCGATGAGCTGCTCGTAGTTCTCTGGTCCCTCAGAATGACACCATATTGAGCAACCGGACAGACTCCCTTCTCCCTAATCTATGGGGCAGAAGCAGTTATCCCCATGGAACTCATTTGCGGGTCGCCTCGAGTGCCTACCTATGATGAAGTAGTGCAAGATCAGCACCGGCGTGACGACGCTATGCTACTCGAGGAGAACCATCTCTGGGCTGCTACGCGTGCTGCACGCTATCAGCAAGCCCTGCATCACTATCACAGCAGCAGGGTTCATGCCCGGTGATTTGAGGAAGGCGACCTTGTCCTTAGGCGCGTTCAGTCCACCAAGGATACAAACAAGTTGACGCCAAAGTGGGAAGGCCCTTACCGGGTAGTTCGAGTCAGCAGACCTGGCACAGTCCGTCTAGAGACCGGAGATGGCATTCAATTGCAAAACTCATGGAATATTGAGCATCTCTGCAAGTTCTACCCGTAAGGCGCGGCTATCGGGCCCTACCCGGCAGCCACCCTTTTGTACAAGCCTTGCCTCAGTTGCATGTAACCCCTTCTACAAAACCAGGCGCAGACCCTGAGCAACAGAGAAATAAACGAAGCGCCAGGGGGCCCACGGCAGACTTGCATGCATGCATAAGCATTCCATGAGCATTGCATATGCATATAGATAAGGTCGCATCTTGCATCATTCCCATCTGCATGAAGCTGCAGGTTCCTGCCGTGACCTTGGCCTCTACCGGGAGTTGGGAAGATGGACCAGCACTGCGATCTGTGGCAAGCCAAATAGATAAGTTCTACCTCTTGTCCATAAGTGTTCTGTAAGCCGAAACTTGTGCATGAGAAAACCTCGCCGCTCTTTGAAACTTAGGTGCTCCCATCCTTGACTCGAACATTGCTTCAGTGAGGATGGTCGCAGTGGCCTTTGGTAAAAAGAGGTTGGCGGGGGGCTAGTCCCTTTATTTTTTGCCCGGTAGGCTCAGTTCTCCGGCAACAAAATCAAAAGGGTACCGGCAGGATAGCCTGCTAGGGAAAACTCGTTTATTTAAAATAAAGAGGTATTCCACCTCTGCATGGACATATACATGCACGGGTTCCCGGCAAGGTACATCTTTTTCATTAATATGCTGATCATACATGTACAAACCTTACAGAACACAGACATGGACTCGAGAGATTACATTATTTGAACTAAAATTTGGCAAGTGACTATAGATTTAAGATCGAAAAAAGATAAGTGCCCCGTAATCTCCTCTTTTCATTTTCCCTCCACCAGGCACTGTGGTGGAAGGAGGAAAAGATGAGAAGGGCACCCAAGTAGGATCCCATCCCAATCCCGTCGCGGCCCGCCGGGCGCGGCCTGACAAGATCGGGAGTGGCGAGGCTACGAAGGAGGGGCACAAAGGGCAGAGCGGTGTTCCCCTGGTCGCCACCTCCAGGACCAGCAAGAAAGCCCCGGCTTGAGCACCGGTGGAGTCATCCACCAAAGCTCAGCCAGACACTACTAGGGAAAACCTTATACACAGAATCTTAGCAGCAGCGCGGTTTAAAAACAAACGCTACTGCTAATTAGCAGTAGCGTGCTTGAGGAAACCGCGCTACTAATAACCCAGTAGCAGTAGCGCTCTAGGTGAAACAAGCGCTACTACTATAATTGCCACGGCGTTGCCTCCAGGCTAGATATAGTAGTAGCGCCCTTCCCTGGACGCGCTACTGCTAAAGTACTTAGTAGCAGCGTTTTTCTTCAAAACTCGCTGCTGCTAAGTATTGCACCTAATTAAGTTTAGTCCCATACTGCTAAGCGAACAAGGTGTTTACCACCTTAAATATGTTACTTCTCAAACTATCTCGAGAACTTGCTCTTCATTGAACTATATGTGTAGGATTTGTGGCTGCAATATGAATCTTCACCAGTACCTATACAGGTACTACGAGGATTCATGTTGACTATTTAGATTCTACACAAAAAGATCAATGATGACCAATGTATATTTTTGATGCGTGCTTAGACCTAGCAGTAGCGTTTTTCACTAAAACGCGCTATAGCTAAATTAGCTATAGCGCGTTTCCTAAATTGCGCTACT
>JAAAWM010011770.1:0-100000 GCA_036873465.1 Thinopyrum obtusiflorum | reverse complement strand
CCCCCCCCCCCCCCCCCCCCCCCCCCCCCCCCCCCCCCCCCCCCCCCCCCCCCCCCCCCCCCCCCCCCCCCCCCCCCCCCCCCCCCCCCCCCCCCCCCCCCCCCCCCCCCCCCCCCCCCCCCCCCCCCCCCCCCCCCCCCCCCCCCCCCCCCCCCCCCCCCCCCCCCCCCCCCCCCCCCCCCCCCCCCCCCCCCCCCCCCCCCCCCCCCCCCCCCCCCCCCCCCCCCCCCCCCCCCCCCCCCCCCCCCCCCCCCCCCCCCCCCCCCCCCCCCCCCCCCCCCCCCCCCCCCCCCCCCCCCCCCCCCCCCCCCCCCCCCCCCCCCCCCCCCCCCCCCCCCCCCCCCCCCCCCCCCCCCCCCCCCCCCCCCCCCCCCCCCCCCCCCCCCCCCCCCCCCCCCCCCCCCCCCCCCCCCCCCCCCCCCCCCCCCCCCCCCCCCCCCCCCCCCCCCCCCCCCCCCCCCCCCCCCCCCCCCCCCCCCCCCCCCCCCCCCCCCCCCCCCCCCCCCCCCCCCCCCCCCCCCCCCCCCCCCCCCCCCCCCCCCCCCCCCCCCCCCCCCCCCCCCCCCCCCCCCCCCCCCCCCCCCCCCCCCCCCCCCCCCCCCCCCCCCCCCCCCCCCCCCCCCCCCCCCCCCCCCCCCCCCCCCCCCCCCCCCCCCCCCCCCCCCCCCCCCCCCCCCCCCCCCCCCCCCCCCCCCCCCCCCCCCCCCCCCCCCCCCCCCCCCCCCCCCCCCCCCCCCCCCCCCCCCCCCCCCCCCCCCCCCCCCCCCCCCCCCCCCCCCCCCCCCCCCCCCCCCCCCCCCCCCCCCCCCCCCCCCCCCCCCCCCCCCCCCCCCCCCCCCCCCCCCCCCCCCCCCCCCCCCCCCCCCCCCCCCCCCCCCCCCCCCCCCCCCCCCCCCCCCCCCCCCCCCCCCCCCCCCCCCCCCCCCCCCCCCCCCCCCCCCCCCCCCCCCCCCCCCCCCCCCCCCCCCCCCCCCCCCCCCCCCCCCCCCCCCCCCCCCCCCCCCCCCCCCCCCCCCCCCCCCCCCCCCCCCCCCCCCCCCCCCCCCCCCCCCCCCCCCCCCCCCCCCCCCCCCCCCCCCCCCCCCCCCCCCCCCCCCCCCCCCCCCCCCCCCCCCCCCCCCCCCCCCCCCCCCCCCCCCCCCCCCCCCCCCCCCCCCCCCCCCCCCCCCCCCCCCCCCCCCCCCCCCCCCCCCCCCCCCCCCCCCCCCCCCCCCCCCCCCCCCCCCCCCCCCCCCCCCCCCCCCCCCCCCCCCCCCCCCCCCCCCCCCCCCCCCCCCCCCCCCCCCCCCCCCCCCCCCCCCCCCCCCCCCCCCCCCCCCCCCCCCCCCCCCCCCCCCCCCCCCCCCCCCCCCCCCCCCCCCCCCCCCCCCCCCCCCCCCCCCCCCCCCCCCCCCCCCCCCCCCCCCCCCCCCCCCCCCCCCCCCCCCCCCCCCCCCCCCCCCCCCCCCCCCCCCCCCCCCCCCCCCCCCCCCCCCCCCCCCCCCCCCCCCCCCCCCCCCCCCCCCCCCCCCCCCCCCCCCCCCCCCCCCCCCCCCCCCCCCCCCCCCCCCCCCCCCCCCCCCCCCCCCCCCCCCCCCCCCCCCCCCCCCCCCCCCCCCCCCCCCCCCCCCCCCCCCCCCCCCCCCCCCCCCCCCCCCCCCCCCCCCCCCCCCCCCCCCCCCCCCCCCCCCCCCCCCCCCCCCCCCCCCCCCCCCCCCCCCCCCCCCCCCCCCCCCCCCCCCCCCCCCCCCCCCCCCCCCCCCCCCCCCCCCCCCCCCCCCCCCCCCCCCCCCCCCCCCCCCCCCCCCCCCCCCCCCCCCCCCCCCCCCCCCCCCCCCCCCCCCCCCCCCCCCCCCCCCCCCCCCCCCCCCCCCCCCCCCCCCCCCCCCCCCCCCCCCCCCCCCCCCCCCCCCCCCCCCCCCCCCCCCCCCCCCCCCCCCCCCCCCCCCCCCCCCCCCCCCCCCCCCCCCCCCCCCCCCCCCCCCCCCCCCCCCCCCCCCCCCCCCCCCCCCCCCCCCCCCCCCCCCCCCCCCCCCCCCCCCCCCCCCCCCCCCCCCCCCCCCCCCCCCCCCCCCCCCCCCCCCCCCCCCCCCCCCCCCCCCCCCCCCCCCCCCCCCCCCCCCCCCCCCCCCCCCCCCCCCCCCCCCCCCCCCCCCCCCCCCCCCCCCCCCCCCCCCCCCCCCCCCCCCCCCCCCCCCCCCCCCCCCCCCCCCCCCCCCCCCCCCCCCCCCCCCCCCCCCCCCCCCCCCCCCCCCCCCCCCCCCCCCCCCCCCCCCCCCCCCCCCCCCCCCCCCCCCCCCCCCCCCCCCCCCCCCCCCCCCCCCCCCCCCCCCCCCCCCCCCCCCCCCCCCCCCCCCCCCCCCCCCCCCCCCCCCCCCCCCCCCCCCCCCCCCCCCCCCCCCCCCCCCCCCCCCCCCCCCCCCCCCCCCCCCCCCCCCCCCCCCCCCCCCCCCCCCCCCCCCCCCCCCCCCCCCCCCCCCCCCCCCCCCCCCCCCCCCCCCCCCCCCCCCCCCCCCCCCCCCCCCCCCCCCCCCCCCCCCCCCCCCCCCCCCCCCCCCCCCCCCCCCCCCCCCCCCCCCCCCCCCCCCCCCCCCCCCCCCCCCCCCCCCCCCCCCCCCCCCCCCCCCCCCCCCCCCCCCCCCCCCCCCCCCCCCCCCCCCCCCCCCCCCCCCCCCCCCCCCCCCCCCCCCCCCCCCCCCCCCCCCCCCCCCCCCCCCCCCCCCCCCCCCCCCCCCCCCCCCCCCCCCCCCCCCCCCCCCCCCCCCCCCCCCCCCCCCCCCCCCCCCCCCCCCCCCCCCCCCCCCCCCCCCCCCCCCCCCCCCCCCCCCCCCCCCCCCCCCCCCCCCCCCCCCCCCCCCCCCCCCCCCCCCCCCCCCCCCCCCCCCCCCCCCCCCCCCCCCCCCCCCCCCCCCCCCCCCCCCCCCCCCCCCCCCCCCCCCCCCCCCCCCCCCCCCCCCCCCCCCCCCCCCCCCCCCCCCCCCCCCCCCCCCCCCCCCCCCCCCCCCCCCCCCCCCCCCCCCCCCCCCCCCCCCCCCCCCCCCCCCCCCCCCCCCCCCCCCCCCCCCCCCCCCCCCCCCCCCCCCCCCCCCCCCCCCCCCCCCCCCCCCCCCCCCCCCCCCCCCCCCCCCCCCCCCCCCCCCCCCCCCCCCCCCCCCCCCCCCCCCCCCCCCCCCCCCCCCCCCCCCCCCCCCCCCCCCCCCCCCCCCCCCCCCCCCCCCCCCCCCCCCCCCCCCCCCCCCCCCCCCCCCCCCCCCCCCCCCCCCCCCCCCCCCCCCCCCCCCCCCCCCCCCCCCCCCCCCCCCCCCCCCCCCCCCCCCCCCCCCCCCCCCCCCCCCCCCCCCCCCCCCCCCCCCCCCCCCCCCCCCCCCCCCCCCCCCCCCCCCCCCCCCCCCCCCCCCCCCCCCCCCCCCCCCCCCCCCCCCCCCCCCCCCCCCCCCCCCCCCCCCCCCCCCCCCCCCCCCCCCCCCCCCCCCCCCCCCCCCCCCCCCCCCCCCCCCCCCCCCCCCCCCCCCCCCCCCCCCCCCCCCCCCCCCCCCCCCCCCCCCCCCCCCCCCCCCCCCCCCCCCCCCCCCCCCCCCCCCCCCCCCCCCCCCCCCCCCCCCCCCCCCCCCCCCCCCCCCCCCCCCCCCCCCCCCCCCCCCCCCCCCCCCCCCCCCCCCCCCCCCCCCCCCCCCCCCCCCCCCCCCCCCCCCCCCCCCCCCCCCCCCCCCCCCCCCCCCCCCCCCCCCCCCCCCCCCCCCCCCCCCCCCCCCCCCCCCCCCCCCCCCCCCCCCCCCCCCCCCCCCCCCCCCCCCCCCCCCCCCCCCCCCCCCCCCCCCCCCCCCCCCCCCCCCCCCCCCCCCCCCCCCCCCCCCCCCCCCCCCCCCCCCCCCCCCCCCCCCCCCCCCCCCCCCCCCCCCCCCCCCCCCCCCCCCCCCCCCCCCCCCCCCCCCCCCCCCCCCCCCCCCCCCCCCCCCCCCCCCCCCCCCCCCCCCCCCCCCCCCCCCCCCCCCCCCCCCCCCCCCCCCCCCCCCCCCCCCCCCCCCCCCCCCCCCCCCCCCCCCCCCCCCCCCCCCCCCCCCCCCCCCCCCCCCCCCCCCCCCCCCCCCCCCCCCCCCCCCATCATTGATTGATTTAGCAGAAGGGCTCGTGTACGGCACCATATCCATCTAGCAATTTATCTCACATCAAATAAGATAGAAATAGCAATCAAAAACACTGATAACCAACGACATATCAAATAAGGGTAGCAAGCATAACAAAGTTCTTAGGGGATAACATGACAGAGATTAAAAGTTCACGGTACAATCAATGACATAATTAAGATAGAAATATATAAAAGATAAAAAGCCCTAACACCCTAGGGCAAGACAAGCTCACGATCGAGACCGGGACTTCACCACCATCTTCACTGCGCCTTCTCTTCACTGCTCCCTCTGCATGCCGTCCTGGTCGATGTAGTAGGGGAGGCTATGCATACCATCGCAGGTGGGGAAGATGCAGTCGAAGTTTGTGAAGATGTTGTGGGTTGTGAATGCGATGAATTTGCATCCACACCAAAACACCTTGCCGAGGAGGTAGTATGCATCAAATCTATTGGTGAAGGTGACGGTGAGCCCTATCGGCGGAGTCCTGGAGTTTGGACGCACTTCCGCCAGTCGAAACATCACCGGCGAGCCCTCCGAGAGGTGGGCGAAGCCCGCATGGAGGAACCACTCAGCAAACCCCCTTGCACCCCTCCAGCATGAGAACGCCCACACACGGAGCGTCCTCTCCACGACGACATCGGCCGGATACCGTCTCTCTGGCACGGTCAGTGGGAGCTCGAAGGTGGGGCCGTTGTACTCCATCCTTGCCTCGCTTTGAGAGTGCTCTGGGTTTGGGTGAAGAAGAGAAGGGGGCGGTGCAAATGGATGTGTGGAGAATAGGTGGAGGGGTGGTGGTTTAAATAGGGAAAGGGGAAGGGAAGGGGAGTGGCACGGGCCGCGCTTTGGATTTGCTACGTTCAAACGAGCCGCGTCGATCGATATGCCACTTTAATTGCCAACAGGTTTTAATTGCCACGTTAAATAGATGCGAGTGGATCGAAAAGTGTGAAACAATGCTCTACATCGAGGAGACACGTGTGGGAGACGATACGAACCAGCGGCAGCAACCGTCCCTGCGTCTGTGGCGGCTCGCGTGAAAATGAGGCCGGTCAGCGTCCGTGGCGGCTCGCGTGAAAAAGAGGCCGATCAGCGCATCATGGTGGCGGGCGGTGGCGCATGCACATAGGCTAGCTACGTGCATGCATGCAGGCTAGCTGGACATGTCGTGCATGCATAACAGGCTTCTGTCATTGTGGCGCGCGCACGGCCCAAGTCTAACCACGGCCCAACGGGCTAACCGCGGCACCGTCCGCCGCGACCCCACTCATCAGGTCCAATGGGCGACACAGTCAGTGCGGCCCCACTCATCAGAGTTAACGGTCAAAGCACTGACCCGACGGCATCCACCGTTTGTGACCAGTTCTGAGGGTTTCGGGCAAGGGAGTGGGGACCCCCCCCCCCCCCCCCCCCCCCCCCCCCCCCCCCCCCCCCCCCCCCCCCCCCCCCCCCCCCCCCCCCCCCCCCCCCCCCCCCCCCCCCCCCCCCCCCCCCCCCCCCCCCCCCCCCCCCCCCCCCCCCCCCCCCCCCCCCCCCCCCCCCCCCCCCCCCCCCCCCCCCCCCCCCCCCCCCCCCCCCCCCCCCCCCCCCCCCCCCCCCCCCCCCCCCCCCCCCCCCCCCCCCCCCCCCCCCCCCCCCCCCCCCCCCCCCCCCCCCCCCCCCCCCCCCCCCCCCCCCCCCCCCCCCCCCCCCCCCCCCCCCCCCCCCCCCCCCCCCCCCCCCCCCCCCCCCCCCCCCCCCCCCCCCCCCCCCCCCCCCCCCCCCCCCCCCCCCCCCCCCCCCCCCCCCCCCCCCCCCCCCCCCCCCCCCCCCCCCCCCCCCCCCCCCCCCCCCCCCCCCCCCCCCCCCCCCCCCCCCCCCCCCCCCCCCCCCCCCCCCCCCCCCCCCCCCCCCCCCCCCCCCCCCCCCCCCCCCCCCCCCCCCCCCCCCCCCCCCCCCCCCCCCCCCCCCCCCCCCCCCCCCCCCCCCCCCCCCCCCCCCCCCTTTCTTGAGACATCGTGACAAAGCAAGCAATCTAGCACACAAGCAAACAAAAAGCAAACGAAAAGATGAACGAAAGAAGGGCGAATAAAAAGGCAAATATTTTTGTATTTTTTTGAAAACATTTTAGAAGTGGGGGAGAGGAAAACGCGAGGCAAATGGCAAATAATGTAATGCGAGAGATGAGAGTTTATGATAGGTACTTGGTAGGCTTGATGTAGAACCTCCCCGGCAACGGCGCCAGAAATTCTTCCTCCTACTTCTTGAGCTTGCGTTGGTTTTTCCCTTGAAGAGGAAATGGTGATGCAGCAAACTAGAGATAAGTATTTCCCTCAGTTTGAGAACCAAAGTATCAATCCAGTAGGAGGCACAAGCAAGTCTCCAATATATGCACCAGCACAAACAATCAAACACTTGCACCCAATGCGATAAAGGGGTTGTCAATCCCTTTACGGTCACTTGCAAGGATGAGATCTAATAGAGATAGATATAAAAGATTACTAAAACATAAAATAAAGTAAATATAAATAAATTGCAGCGAGGTATTTTTGGGTTTTTGGTTTTATAGATCTGAAAATATATGATGGAAAATAGACCCGGGGGCCATAGGTTTCACTAGAGGCTTCTCTCTTGAATAAAAGCATACGGTGGGTAAACAAATTACTGTTGAGCAATTGATAGAAAAGTGAATAGTTATGACGATATCTAATGCAATGATCATGAATATAGGCATCACATCCGTGACAAGTAGACCGACACCTGTCTGCATCTACTACTATTACTCCACACATCGACCGCTATCCAGCATGCATATAGAGTATTAAGTTCATAAGAATGGAGTAACACCTTAAGCAAGATGACATGATGTAGAGGGATAAACTCAAGCAATATGATATAAACCCCATCTTTTTACCCTTAATTGCAACAATACAATACGTGCCTCGCTACCCCTACTATGTCACTGGGTGAGGACACCCCGCAAGATTTAACCCATCACAAAGCACCTCTCCCATTGCAAGATAAAATCAATCTAGTTGGCCAAACCAAATCAATAGATCGGAGAGAAATACAAAGCTATTTAAAACATGCATAAAAGAGTTCAGAGGAGACTCAAATAATATTCATAGATAATCTGATCATAAACCCACAATTCATCGGATCTCAACAAACACACCGCAAAAGAAGATTACATCGGATAGAACTCCAAGAACATCGAGGAAAACATGGTATTGAAGATCAAAGAGAGAGAAGAAGCCATCTAGCTACTAGCTATGGACCCGTAGGTCTGTGGTAAACTACTCACACATCATCGGTAGGGCAGCAAGGTTGATGTAGAAGCCCTCCGTGATCGAATCCCCCTCCGGCAGATCGCCGAAAAAGGCCCCAAGATGGGATCTCATGAGAAAAGAAGCTTGCAGTGGCGGAAAAGTATTTTTGTGGATGCTTCTGATGTTTGGGGAATATTTTAGAATTTGTAGAGCAAAATTAGGGTTGGGGGACTCCCGAGGGGTCCACAAGCCAGGGCGCCCCCCCTAGGGTGCGCCCTAAGGGCTTGTGCCCTCCTCGTGAATCTTCTGACCCCCTCCCCAAGTCTTCTGGGTGTCTTCTGGTCCAAGAAAAATCATCGCGAAAGTTTTATTCCGTTTGGACTTCGCTTGATATTCCTTTCTGAAAAAATCAAAAACAAGGAAAAAATAGCAACTGGCACTGGGAACTAGGCTAATAGGTTAGTCCCAAAAAATGATATAAAATAGTACCAAAATGCATATAAAACATCCAAGATAGATAATATAATAGCATTGAACAATAAAAAATTATAGATATGTTGGAGACGTATCAAACATGTGGTGCCCCATGTTTGGTTTTGGTAATTGATGACAATCTCTATGGGCTAATGGTTGCCTTGAGTTATATTTGAAGGGTTTGTCCATAGGTATTGCTTGAAGACCATTTGTTGGTTTCAAGGTTATTAGAAGAAGAATATGTGTTGACCAAGGTGCTATTTAAGGATTTATCCAAAGATTTGTCACGTGAGAGTTGAGCCTATTGCAAGCATGTCTTGAAGAAGAAGATTGTGTGAACATTCATGTTTACCTTCAAGACATCATCTTTATGAAGAGAGTTGGAAAGATTCAAGGTTGATCAAGACTAAGTACAAAGAGTGATTCAAGTTGACCAACACACAAGCGAAGATGTACCAAGCGGGATCAAGTGATCTCATGGTATGGTAAGCATTGTCCATTACGCTTTGTGTACTAACCCGTGGTCTATGTGAGAGTTGTTTGTGGGGTTAGGTATGTTTCCATGGTCATGCATCAAAAGGAAGATATCATATATCCCATGGAGGATGACATCAAGTGGTGATCATCATCAAGATTGCGGTGTGCAAGTTCAAGTGGAGCATCACGAAGAGATCATGCTTGAAGCTTGTCGTCCATTGTGGTGAAAGTTGACTTGTGAATATGTGCCGAAGAGTGGCTCACCCATAGTGGAGTATGGGGGAGCAATCAACTAGTCTTCATCGAGCCAACACAATCAAGAAAGGTAGTCCAACTTGAGGAAGTCAAGATCATCATCATCTAGCTCAAGTGGACTATGTGCAAGGCAAAGGTTTGCCCTTGATAGGTTTTATATTTTGCCGGTCTCATGGTGGTAGTTGGGAGACCGGGTTATAGGATCGATTGACGTACTATCAAGGGGGGCTCTCAAGTGAGTAGCTTGATCGTATCATTTGTAGAGAGCTCAAACCATTTCATCCTTGCATCATCTTTCTTGGTTCTTATTTGGTGTTTCTCTTTGTGAGTCTTAGAGCTTATGGTCATCTTCATGACAAGCTCGAGTTCATCAAAAACGGAGTTCATATATGCATCTTCTGTGATGTTTTCCATGATGGAGTTTATGGCGGTTCTTCACCAATGGAGGTTTCACATCTCTATATCTTAGGCATTCTTCCCCTGCCACTTCGATGATGGATAGTATTTGTCGTCATCTATCCAACAAGATTGAGTTTGCTCATTTCGGAGCTCATTTGCAGAAGTTATGGCAGTTTGGGCTTTATTGTATCCATGTGTTTCTCTTGAGCAGTTTTCAGCTCCCAAGCGGTAGTACTGCTCCACCCCATGGTAGTACCGCTCATACGATACTTCCGCTATGAGCTGCCGCACTCTCTTCCGCTTGTTTTCGTGCTCCTGTAAATGGGCGGCAGTAGCATGGTAGTAGAGGGCGGTAGTACCGCCCGCGTGGTACTACTGTAAGTCCACTACCGCTGCCACTTCCAGATATTTTTGGCCTGCTGTAGTCTTTCTGCTCTCGCGGTACTAGGACGGTAGTAGGGCGCCGTAGTACCGCTCCGTGCGGTATTACCGCCCTGTCGCCACCTAGTACCGCCATTTCTCTGTACTACATGACCTTTAGCGGTAGTACCGCTCCTAGGAGCGGTAGTACCGCTTGTGCACAGTCTGTGCACATAACGGTTGGATTTGGGGGTGCCTATAAAAGGGGGTCTTCTTCCACATTGAACCTAACCTTTTGAGCGCGTGTTCTTCCCCCATTGTTGACCTTCTTCGAGCTTGCTTACTCTCAATCCCTCCATGGATTCTTACTAGTTTTTGAGGGAAAAGAGAGTGGAGATCTAGATCCAGATTTCCACCAATCACTTTCTCCTCTATGTGAGGGGAACCCCTTGGATCTAGATCTTGGAGTTCTTCATGTTCTCTTCTTCGTTCTTCCTCTCATTTTCCTCCATAGTGTTAGTTGTTGTGGTGGGATTTGGGAGAGAAGGACTTGGGCACTCCTTGTGCCCTTGCCATTGCATTTGGTGCATCGGTTTGAGATCTCCACGGTGATACGTGGAAGTGAAGTTTGAGAGCTTGTTACTCTTGGGTGCTTGGTACCCTAGAGCTTGTTCCTCTTGGGTGCTTGGGCGCCCTAGACGGTTGTGGGTGTCTCAGAGCTCAATCATTGTGGTTTAAAGCTCTGGGCAAGCGTCGGGGTCTCCAATTAGGTTGTGGAGATCGTCTCGAGCAATTTGTATGGGTTTCGGTGACCGCCCCCAAGGGTTGCCAAAGTGTACGGGTTCGGTGACTGCCCCCGAGGGTTGCCATTTGTACGGGTTCGGTGACTGCCCTCAAGGGTCCCTTAGTGGAATCACAGCATCTTGCATTGTGCGAGGGCGTGAGGAGATTACGGTGGCCCTAGTAGCTTTTTGGGGAGCATTGTGCCTCCACACCGCTTCAAACGGAGATTAGCATCCGCAAGGGTGTGAACTTCGGGATATATCATCGTCTCCGCGTGCCTCGGTTATCTCTTACACGAGCACTTTACTTATGCACTTTACTTTGTGATAGCCATAGTATGACATGATATATATCTTGCTTTCACTTAGTTGTTTATCTTGCTTAGCATAAGTTGTTGGTGCACATAGGTGAGCCTAATTGTTTTAGGTTTTGTGCTTGAAAAATTAAACGCTAGTTTTATTCCGCATTTGTTCAAGCCTAAATCATAATTATTTTAAAGCGCCCATTCACCCCCCCCCCCCTCTAGGCGACATCCACTATCTTTCAGATAGGCTAGGTCTTCCCTTCTATTCTGGCATTTCTGAAGTATTGTCCAAAGATATAGCCCCATTCCTTTGACACTAATGCATGCTTAGTATAGATCTGATGTAAGTCTTGCGAGTACTTTGGATGAGTACTCACGGTTGCTTTGCTACCCTTTTTCCCCTTTACCCGATTGCTGCGATTAGATGATGGAGTCCAGGAGCCAGTTGATCCCACCGACGATACTACTACCCCGACGGAGCCTACTACTATGTGAAGACCTCCGACGACCAGGAGTAGATAGGAGGCTCCCGGGCAGGAGGACTGCACCTTTTCGATCTAGTTATCATTGTTTTGCTAGCCTTCTTAAGGCAAACTTGTTTACTTATGTTTGTACTCAGATGTTGTTGCTTCCGCTGACCTATGTATTCGAGCCTTCGTGGCCCTGGCTTGTAACATAAAGCTTTATGTTTGAATTTGTGTCTAGAGTTGTGTTGTGATATCTTCCCGTGAGTCTCTGATCTTGATCGTGCGCATTTGCGTGTATGATTGGTGCACGATCAAGTTGGGGGCATCACAGGCGGCGTCCTCCACGCCCATTGCCACCACCAGGCCCATCGGCGGCTAGATGCTTACTCATCTTCTCCTCGTTTGCGGCCTTTGCTTTGACGCGGCGATTTTGCCGCGTCTCCGAGCCGATCTTCCACACGAGCATGATGCTCGGATTCTCCGGCACCTTCATGGCCTCCATCTCCGACAGGTTCTCCGACGGTTCCATGGGTCGGCGGCAGAGGGAAGGAGAGGGTGGGAGAAAAGAGAAGGACTTGGGCGAAGAGCGGTAGGGAGTGGAAGAAGAGAGTGGGGGATCTTGGTGCGGAAACAGTGCGGGACGCTACAAAAGCACAGGCTCGGCCTTCCTTTTGGGTGGGCCAGGGGGACGGAGAGCGATGTTTTGCGTGTCCGGACTCCCGCAAACCTCCCCCACATTTGTCTCCGGTTTGCGTGAGAAATCGCGTCCGAACCGCTCCGCGGACCGATACAGGTCGGCGTTGGATGGCTTCTGTGGTCCGGACAGTGCGGTCCGGACGGTTGCAGGAGGTTTACAGGTCGGCGTTAGAGATACCCTTATGCCATCTCCAACAACGACACGTAAATTTCCCCCGTATCTGTTCATGGAGAGGGGACCAGTCTGTGGACACAGATGCGGGACATCATCATCCAACTCTGTCTGCATACATTTTAACAACTTTTTGAACAAACTGGATGGAATTCATGCAAACATGGCGGATTTCATATAAACTAGACAAAGTTCATTTAAACTATGATAATTTTTACATAAAACCAGGCGATATTTTGTCTAGTGAACTAAAAACATTAAAACTAAAACTCTAAACTACTCTATACTTGACAACCCCGATTCCATGTGATAAGAAGTTGGTTGATCTTTATGTGATCATGCGATGATCACGAATAAAGATCGAGCTCCTGGTGGTCATGTGATGATCACAATGGTACCACTGCTACCGATGTTGGTTGATCATGAGGTGATCGTGTGATGATCACGGCGGTAAGTAAGACTGGTATCTATGGTGGTTACGGGATAACCTCCAAGAAGAGTAAGTTGGTCCATGAGACCTTAAACGTCGACTCCCTCTCATGTTAGTGCTAGTATCATCATGTTCATATCATGAGTGCATGTATATGCCATGCTCACTCTCATGTTGTTCTGGTAGTATCATGCTCATCATCGATAATTAACCTTTAAATGCCATGCTATTGTTTGTCTTGATTGCTTTGGTTGATGTGAGCTTGCGAGTACATTCAAAGTACTCACCTGGCGTGTCATGCCAGATTGCAGGTGATGTCGTGATTGATTGATTGTCGAGGATCCCGAGTTTGCGAGCTAGGATGTGTCCCAGCCAGGGTCCCTTCGGCGTGGAGTTCACCACCGTCATCGCTGTCCCGCTGCTAAGAGTTGTTCCACTGCTAGCATAGAGCTATCTTAGCAGGCGTAGTGTCGCCGTGTCCCTGTAATCTTTGTAATATCAGAACTTGTATACCCCATATTATTTGTAATAAAGAGCTGATTTGTTCTATGCCAAGCAGTGCCGTATTCCAGAAGACTCGATCTCTGGGCTGGAATATGGGGTGTTCCGGTTCCTCTGAGCCGGGGTGCCACATCCATGCAAGTCAGCATGAGGCACTAGATTGATTCATAGTCATCACTACGAGCAGTGTCGGCATCTGCAATTTCCTGCGACACACCCGGCGCGGGAGGATCACCTAGGGGCTGATCCAGCACATACTCTTTCTTAGCACTCCTGAGAACAAATCTCAGGTTCCAGATCCAATCCGCATAGTTTCCACCATTTGTAGCTAAATTTTCTTTCTCTAACATAGGGGCTAAGTTGAAAACATTGTGATCCATTGATCTACAACGATAAGCACAAGATTCACTTGGACATTGTTCATAATTAATTTGCGCTAGTGTTTAAACAAATTTTAATATAAAGTGCGCTCCCACTCAAATCAATATCTCTCAGAATTGAAAGTGAGTGATCAAGACCCTGATCTTATTCACAACCATTGATGTGGACATCACTGATGATGTGAACTTCAACCGGTAGGCAAACATGCCGATCATATCTCCATATGACTCTTGTTTATCTTTCGATGCTTTGTGCTCCGAGCTCAGGACTATCCTAGTAGAACTTCAAGACAACAGAGTGTTTCTGCCGTGAGGTGTGAACCTTGACCCGCCTTACACCTCACGATTGGTTTGTACTCATGTGGACATGACATACCCCGAAAAGCTACGTGTTATAGACGGTTGCTACACTTGGAAGAGCGCTAACAACTTGATATTTTCAGTGAGAGATCACCCTAATAATCAATTACTTCGCAATCAAAAGGGTGCAATTAAAAAGGACAAACATCTCAAGCAATTCATAATAGCATGATATGTTATAGCCCTGGGCGCCGGGGATGTGTTCATGATCCTCCAAGATCTCCATGAATTTTTTTCCGACGTGCTGTCGTGGCAATAAAATTGGTCTCCTACACCTGGTGAAGCCTCCTTGTGCCGGGGTCCTCCATAGCAAGTATGTCATTCTTGTCGATAAAATGAAATAATGAGGTTGACACGATGGTCATTAAAGTGACAATCCTTTGGCTCCAGCCATCATGTCGTACTGTGATGCGCGGTTCACTTAACGTTACATCATATAACCATCTCATACATAAACTCATTATCATGACGAAGGCTATACCACATCACATGCATCCTACAAAACCAAGTTAGATGTCCTCTAATCGGTTTGGAAATTTTTAATTTACGTGGCTTCTAGGGTTTTCGGAGAACACTAGCTACCTACGTCCACCACCAAGGTGTGATAATTCTTGGTGCTAGATTAACTTTCCGGGGTGTGTGAGGGAAGAGACTTAATTAAAAATCTCTAGCCCCACACTAAACTTCGTCAATACGTGTGACCCCCGTGAAGATCAAACATCTTCATAGCCCTCTCGTGTTTGCGATA
This sequence comes from Thinopyrum obtusiflorum, assembly GCA_036873465.1. Taxonomy (NCBI): domain Eukaryota; kingdom Viridiplantae; phylum Streptophyta; class Magnoliopsida; order Poales; family Poaceae; genus Thinopyrum; species Thinopyrum obtusiflorum. The sequence continues at coordinate 85,843 of JAAAWM010011770.1, read as the reverse complement.
GTTCACTATTCTTGACTATGATGTAGCACAAAGAACTGTTAGCAAATCGTTGACAACCAGAGTCAATTGATTGTCAGAACTTTGTACAAAGCTATATCATGCCGCCAATGAACTGAACCGAAACAACACTCGAGGGAAGCATAAACAAGAACATCAACCCTCACATCCACATGTGATCTAGATCGAAACCTGCATCTACTCATAGAACCGCTCATGATGCCACTGTTGGGAAACATAGTAAAAAACAAAACAAAAATCATCCTATGATCGAACCAGGAACACCATGAAGATGCACTAGAGGTTTAGATTAGATCATTACCAACATCGAGTTGCAGTGGAAGAAGAGTTGGTGTAGATCATACTTGAAGTCCCTCAAATCCTTCACGAACGATCCCTCGAACCGAAGACCGAAAGCGCGGCCACTCTACAGTTTACAAGCGTGCACGCTTCACGATCCGACAGTGCTTCGATGTCCAGAGCTAATCGTCGCCGGGGAATTAGAGAGATAAGAAGAGAACCACACGGGGCTTCTCTATTATGAGGATTAGAGAGATCTAGGTCTAGCTCGAATTAGATGAACTCCAAATTAGAACTAGAACTAGAGAACTAGATGAGGCTCCGAAACTTGTGTGTCTCCCAAGGGCCAAAACCCCCAAGTATATATAGGTTGGAGGGAGGGGAGGTGGTGCCACAAGGGGGGGGAGGACTCCTCCCCTTGCTCTAGCCCTAGGGGAGGAGGAGTCCTCCCCCCACTCCAATTCGAGCCCCTCTAGCTTGCCCAACAAGCTAGGAGGGCACCCCCTTATGTTATTGGGCCCTAGGGCCCAATAACTCTCCACCACTTGGACTTTTATTATTTCTTTGGCCTGTTGATATTTAATTAATTATAAAAGCCTCCTAATCAATATTAGAACCTTTTATTATTAATTTAACATCTTCAGAAACATTTTTCACCTATATATCAATTCCCGGTATTACCCGGTAAACTCTGAAACTCTTCCGATAAGCTTGAAACGCTTCTGGTTTCTCTTGAAACTATTTCTATTATTCTCAAAACTATTTCCTGAATATATTTTCATAACTCATACTCCACTAACATTGAACATATCGTGATTCCCTTAAGCTTGTGACCCTGTAGGTTCGGTAAAACATAGACATGAACAAAATCCCTTTCGTTCAATGACCAATAGCGGAACCGTGGACATCCATATTGATCCCTATGAATACACGAATGACATTCGAGTAAACCTTTGGTTATCATGTGCTATTCCCTTTGCTTTGTGATACTTTACAAAACCTGAGGTGATATATATATCGGTATCCTCTTGAGTCATTCTCATGCTTACCATACCGGTCTCCTCGCTACTGGTTTTGTTCTTCTTTCTCATTGACATGTTCCGGCATCCCTGTGACCTAGTCACCTATGTCTGTCCAGACGATGATGGATGCCATCACACCGAGAGGGCCCTAAGAATATCTCCCCATCGTCGGAGGAGCAAATCCCACTCTTGAGCTATCTAGCCCCTTGTTAAAATTTCATATCTACCTGTAAGTTATCGTTATGATCATCGTGTTACAGATGACGTTTGAGCAACCCCAAAGACCATCGTATGGTAAGAAGCGACTACGATACTCTCATGGCCTAAGGAACTAAAGCATACATTAACTCTCTGTGTTATAACGATTGACTTGTGACGATAGTATCTCAAAGTATAACAAACAAGTTGGGTCAATTCAATATGACCGCTCTTCCAACGTCATATTCTCGAAGTTGTTTTGGAACTATCGTTACACTTAATGATATCCCAAGATCCAGAAAACATGATCGCATACAACACTTGAGCTAGTCCTAGAGGCAAGACTAGGAATCAGGTTTTACCGATTATCATTCTACACGTGCATATGAGTTTTCAACTGAATCGCATATTCCATGATCATAGCAGTTATATCATAGAAAAATAAATTCTTAATTATAAACATGGAAATAAATAATACAATATTATTGCCTCTAGGGCATATTTCCAACAGGATAGTAATGACGGTTGTTAAGGTTTATCTCAGGTTTGGTTCCTCGGAGATTTATTAAGGAGAAAATTGACCCCCACTTCAGAAAGATTAAAGGATTAGTTTTTCGGAAACTTAAAAGATTGGTTTTGGTTTATTTGAGTCATTGGTCAACCGCACTATCAACAAGGGTTGTGGTGCTTGAATGACGGTGTGGGAACACTTCAAACATATGCACTAGCTTTCCTACACCTACCACATTATTTACACTCACATACCACACCTCATTGTGCCCATAGGGTGAAGCCCAAGTCTCTGGACACCCCATGCACACGGGGTTTATGACATTCATGCGCACGAGCTAGTGCCCAGGTCTCTAGACACCCATGTGTACATGGTCTTTAACCCACGTGCACACAGGATAGTGCATTGCTCTCTGGACACCTCGTGGGCACATTATCTGCATTTCCCTAAAATTGGTTATTAAGTTTGAAATTTGTAGTCATATTCATTCTTTCCTCTAGTCGACCGTATCGATCATTTCAATCGGTATCAGAGCAAGGACTCTTTATCCAGGTTTTACTGCCTAAGAGAATATGATTGATACTGAAGAAGAGGACTTTGGATAACAAGCCACCGGTGTTGCCCTTGGGGCACCACCGGTGGTTTCCGCCGCCGAACTACCCGTGGCTCTTGTACCCTACCTTCATAATTGCGGATTTCACTTCTCTAGTGACGGATTTTAAATCCGCCTTCATAAATGAAGTTCACAACATTGTCAAGGAAGAGGTGGATATAAAAGCTAAAGCCTCCACTTTCACACCATCCTTGTTTACTCCAACCCCCCCCCCCCCCCCCCCCCCCCCCCCCCCCCCCCCCCCCCCCCCCCCCCCCCCCCCCCCCCCCCCCCCCCCCCCCCCCCCCCCCCCCCCCCCCCCCCCCCCCCCCCCCCCCCCCCCCCCCCCCCCCCCCCCCCCCCCCCCCCCCCCCCCCCCCCCCCCCCCCCCCCCCCCCCCCCCCCCCCCCCCCCCCCCCCCCCCCCCCCCCCCCCCCCCCCCCCCCCCCCCCCCCCCCCCCCCCCCCCCCCCCCCCCCCCCCCCCCCCCCCCCCCCCCCCCCCCCCCCCCCCCCCCCCCCCCCCCCCCCCCCCCCCCCCCCCCCCCCCCCCCCCCCCCCCCCCCCCCCCCCCCCCCCCCCCCCCCCCCCCCCCCCCCCCCCCCCCCCCCCCCCCCCCCCCCCCCCCCCCCCCCCCCCCCCCCCCCCCCCCCCCCCCCCCCCCCCCCCCCCCCCCCCCCCCCCCCCCCCCCCCCCCCCCCCCCCCCCCCCCCCCCCCCCCCCCCCCCCCCCCCCCCCCCCCCCCCCCCCCCCCCCCCCCCCCCCCCCCCCCCCCCCCCCCCCCCCCCCCCCCCCCCCCCCCCCCCCCCCCCCCCCCCCCCCCCCCCCCCCCCCCCCCCCCCCCCCCCCCCCCCCCCCCCCCCCCCCCCCCCCCCCCCCCCCCCCCCCCCCCCCCCCCCCCCCCCCCCCCCCCCCCCCCCCCCCCCCCCCCCCCCCCCCCCCCCCCCCCCCCCCCCCCCCCCCCCCCCCCCCCCCCCCCCCCCCCCCCCCCCCCCCCCCCCCCCCCCCCCCCCCCCCCCCCCCCCCCGTATGTAGTTTGTATTGAAATCTCTAAAAAAAACTTATATTTAGAAACGGAGGGAGTAGTAAAAACAACGCCATACTACAACCCTTGGTTTAAAATGAATATAATAATTTAGGAGAAAAAGGAAGTACTTTGAGATATAACAATTAAAATTTATATTTAGAAATGGAGGGAGTAGTAAAAACAACGCCATACTACAACCCTTGGTTTACAATGAATATAACAATTTAGGAGAAAAAGGAAGTACTTTGAGATATAACAATTAAAATTTCCCCTGAATTCCCATGATTTAAAAATATATCAAATGAGGTAAAAGAAAAAAAGTACTTACTAGACAAGCTGCAGGAGCAGTACACGGATGTACCAGTCCGCTTGCTTAAATCCAGTTATTAGGGAAATGCTGCACTCACACGGTGCACCATGTGAAGCTTGCATAATTCCCGTGTGCCCCGTTCATCTACGGTCATAGGCAAGCGCCACCAAGCCCGGCGACGAGCAACGGTTGAAGCCCTCTTCTAAAGTGCTCGAAGTTCTTCTCGTATAGCTGTGTGGGACTAAAAGATACCTAGCCTCCTTTCAAGAAAAAAAAAAAAGATACCCAGCCTCTGGCGCGTGGACAAAATCACTGTTCTGACCTTATACCGAAAGAAATGCACAAAATGAACTCGTCTGGAAAGTATTTCACGATCTGACCCTTTTAGCAACGCCAGAACCCGTGGCGTTTCTTCGCAACCTAGAAACGCCGAGCTAGACTGCGTTGCATCGCCACATGGAAACGCCAAGCTATATTGTGTTTCTGCCCATACGTGAAACGCCATTACCGTTGGCGTTGCTGGACTGAATACAGTACTGTCGAATTGCTTTATACTGTGCTATGCAAGCCAGCAACGCCATGCATCATGACGTTTTCATGAAGTTTAGCAACGCCAAGTCTCTTGGCGTTTCCGGCCAACATGCGAATTTTTTTCTTTGATTGTTTCCTTGCAATTTATTTAGACCAGAAACGCCATAGTCCCTGGCGTTTCCAGAAACGCTAGCTAGCTTGGCGTTTCTGACCTGCCACGTCAGCGAGCAGCGCGTGCTCGGTCTAGGGCAGCAACGCTAGCTAGCTCGGCGTTTCTACGTTGGAATGAAACGCCACAGGGTTCTGGCGTTACTAAAAGGGTCAGATCGTGAAATACTTTCCAGACGAGTTCATTTTGTGCATTTCTTTCGGTATAAGGTCAGAACAGTGATTTCGTCCCTGGCGCGTGCACGCGGTGACCAACACACCTCTACCGGGCCTCTCTTTTTTTTTTTTTTTGAGGTGTACCTCTACCGGGCCTCTTGGGTTGGGCGTTAGAGTTTTCCCTAGGGCCCGCCTGGTGGTGACCGGTCCACATCCATCCTAATGAGCCGGGCTGCGAACCTACGCTGAAACCCTAAGCGCGCAGCCGGCCGTTCCCCTGCTGATCATCGCCGCAGACAGAGATCGGAAGAAGAGGAAGGAAAAAGGCTCTCTCTCTCTCCCTCTCTGTATCTCCCGCACGGCGGCGCGGTGTAGCCGGCGGCGATGGCTTTCTGGCAGGCGCGCGACTTCCTGTTCTGCGGCGTGTGCGGCACCCTCCTCGACTTCAACTCCCACCGCTACGCCTCCTGCCCTCTCTGCGGCTTCAAGCGCAAGGCCAAAGGTCTCCCTTCCTTCCTTCCTCCTGGCCCAAGTTCACTCCTCTCTGCGGATCCCGAATCACAGAGTTCTTGATCCCAAGCATCCTTGTGTGTTGTGTCTGGCAATCCCGTGGCTAATGCAAAACTGTCCCCTTGTTTTCTGCAGATATCGAAGGGAAAGAAACTCGGTACGCGGTCACCGCAGAGGTACGTCTCTCTCTCTCTCAAAATCAATGAATGGTTCCAGGCGAAGAACTAGGTGTGCAGAACGGCTTATATACTCGGCTAATTAGATTGCAGTGTCGTGTTTCTTGAAGGAATACACTGGCCCTGCTAAGCTACTGCTGGACCTGGGATTTTTTTTTCAGGGAAAATTGTTCAATCTCTTGGAATGCATGAATTAGCTTGATTAATTAAATGGAACAAATTCCATACTTTAAGAATTGATGATTTTCTTCTAGCTTGGCACGTGTAAGCTTACCCTAGAACTGTTAATACTTTGACAATTTTGATCCTGTGGTCTAGCTATCATAAGATACCTGTTGATTTTAGATCCTGCTAGCTTGGCATGTGCAGATTCTTTTACCAGGCAATACAAGTTTCTATTTCCGGAACACGTGCTTGATTTTGAATTATATATGTTGTTGACAGGATATTAGAAGAGAGCTAAAGATAAAACCGTTTGTGGTTCTTGAATCGGCGCCAAATATGGACATAGTCGTGCAAAGATCCCTGGTAAGCTAAATTGTTTGCTTCTCCCCCCTGGTTATTACTTTTTGGATGGATGGATACCTTGAGCATTTCACATATATCCTGTTCTGCCTTTAGACAGAGCGAGCCTGTCCAGAATGCAACCATCATGAACTCGAATATTACACGAAACAGGTTATTTGCTCACCTTCAGTTTTAGTTATGATTCTCTCTTTCTAGTTCTGAATCCTGCCGGCCTTCTTGACGTGCAATTTCAGCTTCGGTCAGCGGATGAGGGGCAGACTATTTTCTACGAGTGCCCGGAGTGCGGCCACGCATTCAATGAGAACACCTAAGAAAGAAGTTTCCAACTATCAGTGTATGGATATGGCCAGAAGAGATTGCTCCTGGCATTGGTTGACAATCGATGTTCACCGAAATTTCTCCTGCCATGGGTTGACCATTGATGTTGCAGCGTTTTGGCGTGTATTCTAATCTTGAATGTTACCCGGGATATGTTAATGCTCGCTTTCTATCTAACGCTTTTTGACGGAACCTGGCTGTCTGATGTATTTGACTGAATGTGGCCATAGAAAGAGCATAATGTCTTGTTTCTAAAGGTGATTGGACTCGTTGCTGCATTTTTATAGCGCATTGTGATTATTCAAAGTTATACACACTTGTTGACCGATTCATTTTGTCATAGTTAATGCACTGAGTATATATTTTTTCTCTCAAGTTGAGCTTCACTGACTTTGACTGAGTTTATAGAGAAAATTATCTATAGCTACAACACCAAATATATCTATGTGATGAATCTAGTATTGATTTGGTATTCTAGATGTTCGACAATTTTTTTTTTATTTTTTTTTTACGGTGCTACGGCGGGCTTTCGCCGGCCTGAACCATTTTCATTATAAATAGGATTGAGATACAACACATTGGGTACAAAAGATAGTACCCAACACAACACACACAAGAAGTTACAGAATATACAGAGAGCAACAGAGACAGCAGAAGAAGAACTTGGAGTGAAACGCGACAAACAGCCAACACCGAGAACTTAGCACCCATCACTAGGTAGACCGAGAAGAGCGGAGCTAACTTTGTTGGACCAGTCGAAAGGAGATCCGCCACCGAGAAGACGAAGAGAAGAAGTCACCAGTTGCTTTGCGATCACTCTGCACCTTGAAGAGCTAGGAGTCGCAGATACCGTCGAAGGGCATCCCACTGCCTAGGCACGTCACGACAGAGAGAGTCATAGACCGTGCCGAGGGGCAATGATCCGCCGAGACAGCCCTGCACCTCCTCTAGGCCACACCCGGCCACCATCACAAATAGAGGGATCCAAAGCACAATGCAAAGCAACAAAACCTCAGGCGTCGTCGAAGGGTACCGAAACCCAAGACCTCCCCGCCGCCGCGAGCCCCCAAGAGATAGGTGGACCCTCAGAATCAGGATGACCAAGGCACTAGTCGCCGCCACATATCACATCCACCGCCACCACCTAACAGCCCGACCACCCAACACCCGCTCCAACCCAGACATCAGACAACCAACCGCGGATCCATTGCTCCAAAACAAACGCCCCCAAGAGGGGAAACGCCATCGAAGATGCCGTCGTCGTCCGATCCAGAGGAGGATCTTAGGCTTTCGCCCGGAGCACACGAAAGAGCAAGCATGGAAGTTCCCCTTCGACAATTTTTCTACTCTGCTGGTGCACTAGGAATCTTAGGTGGTGCATTAGGCATCTTACAAAGTTTGACTTCATAAAAATCTAATACGCACCATATATTTTGGGGCAGAATGAGTAGATAGTCCCGAGGCACATGTCATGCACAAAAATATGTACTTGGATCCAATCATTTTCAGCTAAATTTGGATCCAATCATTCAGCTAAATTTCAGGGCACGGTTCTGTTACAAAAACTTCCAACTATTCTATGGAATTAAGCCAGATTATACAAATACGAACGTCACCATGCCAATATAAAAGAATTATATACTTCGTTTTACCAAATAATAAAGCCTTGGCATTTAATTCAACGGATCTCGAGCTAATTAGTTGGGTAAAAATATACTCTAGATGCACCAGGCAATTAAGGAAACTGATACTGACAGCAAGAAATTTGGAGCATTGGCATTGACCAGATTTATACCCAGTGAATGTTACGCAACAGTTCTGGGTACAGGTAAACCTACTGCATCCCCAATGACCTGCCACAATTACGACAATTCTGAGACCATCTACACTTTCAGGAGTTGTATTCTGAATACAGTAAACCTTGGCCAATCTTGGGCACCCAAGGCCGATGATGGGACCAAAAAAAGAAAAAGAAAAGAAAAAACAGAGCTCCTAGGTGACTCATGCCAACTTATGGTCAAGGATGTTTCACCGACGATGACACCACAATTGTTTCCACCGCAAAACTGCACTCCGCTGGATGTCCATGCCTCACTTTCATCTGCAAAATTGATAGTGGCAATTAGATGGAACAGCATCGCATATGCGATATTTAACTGCACATAAAACTGGTGCACTTACATGTACAAGATCTACACCACCCGAGCGCCTTGTAAACTTTTTGGTTACTTCAAATAAATCAAACCTCAGTATAAACACGGCTATGTTTCAGGTTTCATGGGAGGCTCGTCCTTCAATCCTTTCGTCAGCAGATCATAATTGATGGATGCAAGTTGTGAAAGATTCTGCGGCAAGAAGAATTTAGAAGAATGATATGCAGCATATATGCACGAGGGGGCTACTAATAAAATTTCACGGATGTATATTTAAGGACTAATATCATACTGTATTTGAAACCAGATCGCAATCACAATGACAGGTGAAAACTGTTATTTGCAGTGCCGGGTCATTATTAATAACTTTGGGATGGATTCTGTGGCCACACTGGCCAGAAGAATTTATAAGGGTGATGCACAAAAGGGACTGTGGATTTACATTTTAAGGACTGGTTTCGCATTTGAAACCAGACCACAGATGCAGTGACAGGTCAAAACTGTTATTTGCAGTGTTGGAACATTACTAATAACTTTGGGTAATCTATGTATATTTGTACTATGTGTATAATGTGTTACAGTGGATAACTGAACTATAGCTTAACCAACTCACCCATAGATGACCACCATTTATAGTAACTATAGCATTCAATATTTGCCTCTGGCTACTATGGCAATGATTGTGCGGAATATTTGCATCTGGCTAACAGTATACGATGATGTTAAAATGGTGATATTTAATGCCAAGCAGTGGACAGGACGCGTAAATTTCATAAAAATGGTTGGATGTAGAGACTATTACAAAGATTGCAGATTTAGGGATCAAAAAATTCTACTACAAAACTACCAAGTTTTAGGATGCATCCAAGTCCCACCCAGGCTCACGTCATACTTACAAAATACTAGACCATTCCCACACAGCACGCCAAATTGCCTGTCCACCAATCGGACAAAGCAATTTTCAGCATGGAACAAATATCAGAATTATTTTCAATATAATGTGTCAGCCGGGGTAGGAATTTTGGTGCACCCTAAGGTTTGTGATAAAATTGACATTTAGATAAATAGTTCTGTGAAATTGGTCCTTGAGCTGTCATTTTCTTGCAATTTGCGTACAAACTTGTAATATTCAAAATTCACTCGAAGAAAGAAATGTAAGCTACGTTTGATATAGTGGAAAGGGAAGGGCTAACACACACACTTGGGGAACAGTTAATTCAAGATCATTCAATCTATCTGTTGATATACTTCAATCATCATTGGATATGAACGAAAAATAAGGCCTGTGAAGCTGTAGGTTTACCTTGAACGAGAAGTTGCTGAAAGAGTAATTGACATTTGGGCCGGATTCAAAGTCGGTGGGGCCACCTCCATGCTCATCCCCCTAATTCACAATTTTGAAACAGTTTACCAAAGGAACTGAAGAACATAAGGTAGATTAACAATCCGAAATGAAAATACAGCTTTTTTTTTGGCTTCCTACAACTACTGAAATTGCTTAGTTATGTTCTTTTCAATCATCTGAGACAAAAATTATCCATACCATGTCATCTTGGTGATTGCTCACGCAACTACTGCTGCCACTAAGGCTTCCATTCTCGCTGGAATCCTCAAACTCATATGCTTCATATATGTTCTCATCTGATGGATTCCAAGAGTAACGGCTGGTGAAGTAGCTGGTATCAAATGCACTATCTGAGGAGGGAACGAAGGCAGCCTGCAAATGATTTTTCTGTTATCCCTGGTTTGCCTGTACAGAAGAGATGCAGTTCGTGTCTTCAGAAAATAATCGTTAACGCTATCTCACCTTCTGCCTAGCAATGGTATCCCAGCTAACATCCTTAAAGAATGGATGTTGTTTGACCTAAAGGAAATAGGATTAGCAACATCAATCAGGTATATATCATAAAATATTTGAATAGAGTATCAATGAAATAAAGTTCCATGAAAGGAAATTTCTAGCACCATCAAAATACCTCAGAGGCACCATCTGATCCTAGACGTTGATGAGGGTCTTCTGTCAAAAATCTGGAGGAACTTGTTGTAAGATCACTCTAGTCTTACTTAAACAATATCAGCAATTAAATAGATCAAGCATTTAGAATTTGAGCATGAAGTTGCTAAGCGGTCTTGTAACTGAAATCTGCACCGTTGATGGCATGCCTATACTTAAAAGTGAAAATGTACAAAGATTCCAGACTATATATTGCAGTGAGAGCACGGGTGACAAACATAGCATATACGGAACATGCTACTACAGTACTACTATTATCCTATTCATAGAAACTGCAAAACTATAAAGGCCTGTTCTATGTCATTTCAAAGTAGAGAGCAAATGCCAAGCTATCTGGCGAACAACTATAACTGTTTGCAATGACATGAGTATGGAAGTACTTGTGTCTAGTTTGACTCTAAATCCCACCTGTGTAATACAACCAACAATATGAAATTCTAATTAATAAACTTGATCTGAAGCAACTTGTGCGGTGATCGAACAGTTGAAATAAGCAAGATCGTATGTCAGTTTACCCAACAGCGTATAAATGAATAATAATTGATTATACATTTCAGGCTTCGATTGTTTAGGTGAATCTCATGATAGATCCTTAGCCCCAGTGCTATATTTGGTTATTTACTAAAATCTCCTTTTGGAGGAGAAGGTGGATTGTTAGTGTATGATTTAGAAGATATAATTAGTGGACATGTATGGTTAGGTTTCTTTTGTGTATTGCAACAATAATCAAAACGAATGCAGCCCAAACATGCAATAATATTAGCCCTTTAACTCCCAGATAATGTTCAGGATATCGGTAACTGGTACCATATCGGTCGGATGCTGAGTAGGGATAAATAGGCGCATTTTCCAGTTAACCGTCTGATAAATCAGTTAATTGGCTATTCGGTGACCCACCGAGTGGCGATTAACTGACCGAGATGCCGATTAACTGGCCATATTTGGAACAGTGCTCCCAGATCCCAACTCCCCAAAGTACACATATGACAAAGCACAATACCTAAAGCCCTTAATTAACATTTGAAGAGGAAGCAATAACATACTATCATGTAACGCTGTAAACATTAGTAATTAAGTACTCAGATGGTTTGGAAAAAATCTTACTTGTCAATTAGATCTTTCGCTTCAAAACTCATCTCTTCTGGGACATGTGGCCAAGGTATTTTGCGATTAAGAATATTGTCAAAAATTGTCTGCAGAAACAAGTACAACAAGAATGTCAAGTTGCATCAACACATCCAGATAACAGAAACCAACATTGAGTTCTAGCAACCAACATTTTATACAGAAAATGCAAAGTATGGTACCTGAGGGTGCTCTGCATTAAATGGAGGTATTCCAACAAGTAACTCAAAAAGAATTACACCTACAGACCACCAATCTGCACTAGTACCTGTGAAGATAATGCACACAGCAAAAAAGTAATAGTCAAGATCAGAAGAAAACATAGAATTTAAACAAAAATTATGTTTATCATTTTACCATGCCCTGTCCCCAAAAGGATTTCTGGTGCTAAATAATCAGGGGTTCCAACCGCAGAACGCTTTTGTCGCCGTGCTCGGTGATCCATTTCCTCTAATTCATTCATCTGAGGTTCATCGTCTCCATACAATGAAGCCCCACTAACAGCAGGGCCAGATAGATCATCTGTGCTATTGATCAGACCAACTTTGGACAACCCAAAATCTGTCAACTGAAGGAAATTAAGATTAAAAACAGCATAAATGTTAGGAGGAAATAGACATGGTATCCCAATAACGAAAATGGTATTTTTCCTGCGCGTAAAATGCTTAGAAAATAGGATATTGGGTATGGAAGTAGTGGCTAATGAAATAATTTTAGGCTACAAGAAATGGGAATTCAGAAACAAACTTGTGTCACAAATATGTTCTTTAATTATGTATGGCACCTCGTAAATAAGCCAATGGATCTGCACTAAGCTTAAATTTGACAGTGCCTTATGTTTTTCGTCAGATTTTTAACCACGGAAAATCGAACAATTTTTTATGGAAATTTATGTTGTCGCGAGGATGGCAATTTACTTTAGCAAGCATGGTAGATCCTGGCAAAAAACTGAACATGGCAAGGAGTTGCCATGCTTGCTAAAGGAAAAATTGCCATCCACGCGACAACATAATTTGCCCTTAAAAACATTTGATTTGCCATGCTCAAAAATCTGACGTTCGATTTGTAGCGAAATCCTATGCTTTTCTCCAAGGAAAAAGATCATGGTTTTTTAACATTACCTAATACGCTAACACAAAGCTCGGAGCCTCTGAAATCCAAAAAAAAAAAAAAGATGACATGGTGGCATTGTAAAGTTTCTAATAACGCATCATGGACTTGAATATTGATTATACTCAATAGCATGTAAGTTGGCTGGTTATTTTATCTCCTGTTACAAATCTGCTTTTCTTCGATCAAAGTAAATACAACCAGTAACCAAACAGAAATAAGAATCACATTTGAAAAATAAGAATGCTATTCTACAAATATCAAATGTGGAACATACGATGATTCGGAGAGAAAGGTCAACAATCATTTGTGTGCGTTACCTTTACATGCCCATCATGAGCAATCAATAGGTTGTCAGGTTTTAGATCTCTATGAACAATCTGCATGGAGTGCAAATATTCCAAAGCTAGCACCTGCAGCATATTATTTTTTAATAAATTGGCAGGGAGAAAATGAGAAGTACTCAGACACAAACTTGTAAATAAACTTACAACTTCTGCAAGATATACACGAGCAACATCTTCATCCAAGCACCCTAAATTTCTCAGTAAAGAATACAGGTCGCCTCCATTTAAGTACTCCATGACTAGATACAAATTTTCCCGGGAGGTAAACGAATAGAAGAAACGAACCTTCCAAAAGCATAACCATTTTAGAATCAAGTTATATCCTAGTTGATAGTCATAATTGTAAGTTCACTCACCACAAAAGGATTCCTGACCGTGATCAATATATCGCGTTCAGCCAATATACTTTCGACGGCATTTTTTCGAATCATATCTGCCTTCCTAAGTACCTGCTTAGAGTAGAGCAATCCAGCACATGAGTATTCTTCGCCATGAAACAAATGAAAGCTGTACCAGAGCAAGTTCAAATTTTGCTGCTGTACTTCTACATGAACATAAGCTGAGAAGCGTTTAGTAGTAAAATCGGTCCCATGGTATTGATTTATGTGGTGTGTCAGCATGCAATCAAGTCCTATCAAAAGCACAATACACATCCATTCTTATGGAAAGTGATCATGTAATATGATCCTTTCAGAAACCTACTTTTACGTGCTAACAAACATGAATAGGCAAAGATGGTAGTCCAGATTGAAATGTGAGAACTAACACTAGCTATACTCGACCTTTTCTTTTTCTTGAATTAGCAAGCTGGGAGCCAATACAAGGGGAAAATGAGCAAATACCCTACCTCTCAGATTTCCCCCATCCCTGAAAACTAAAATCACACAAGAACTTCGCTCTGTCAGGACATTGATGTAAGCCCGCTAATGTTTTTCAATCCAATTATTTGTTCCATGTCATTTTTGGTACATTCACTAAAAAAAGATATACTAACAGATGACATGAGTATCTACAAAAAATACCTTTATAGCAAAGAGGTCTCCTGTAGTTCTTTTCTTGGCCAAGAAAACACGTCCAAATGCTCCGCGGCTGATAGGTTTTATGATTTCAAAGTCATCGATTGAAGTACGATCCTTGACTGGATGAACAGGACTTGCTCGTAAGCTACGAACAACATCATCTTCTTCGTCCATTATGGTACTCGACGAGTCAACCTTGTCCATATCAACTGAGTCACAAAGCTGCAGGTATTTCTCCCTAAAGGATTTATGAAAATGAGAAGGCAGAATCAATTAAAGAGTTAAAAAAGGAAAATAGTAATACTGTTATAAATCAGCAAAAGCTAAGTTACTGAAAGATTTGTATTGACTCAGCAGATCCTCACCGGTGGAGTTTTTCTATGCGAGTGCCAAATGTTTGCACTGTGAGGGCTTCATGCTTCCTACGATTGACAATTTCTTGCAGATCTTCTATGCAAGTAACCAATTGGGATAAAGCACTTTCTTCATCCAGAGGAGTATTTGCAATACATCGTGCAATATCAGCAAGTTCAACAATCTGCACAGATTGAATGGAACTATTTTACCAACTTAAAAACTTGATGATGAAGCCGAAGAAATTTCATGAAATGGTTCGCATTTGTTACATGGAAATACATAATTAGATCGATACCAAAGATGCACAATTAGGAAGAACTATCCACATGTCATCCTCAAGTTATGGAGGCGTTTGGCTGGGCCACGGGTAACGTAATGAGGATACACGGTGCTGCGGCTGTAATGAGGCGATTGCTCGTTTTGTTTGGTTACCTCCGGTAACGGTCACACAGAAAAGGCAATGAATCAACAGAGATGAGAAAAAGCACTGTATTTAGGGGTGGCGCTGCATGATTCTCCTGCTGGACAGAGAGTTAGCCGGTCGCCGTTCCTGGATGCCTAAAAGCTGAGAGGTTGCACGATTGGAAGAGAGATTAGCGGCTACAGCGGTGCCAATGGCGGAGGCAGCACATGCAGCGACGAGATCTGGCGATGGCCGGCCGCCGGTGCCCGATACTGTGAGGCAGATATTGCTGCAACCAGATCTGGTGATGGCCAACCACTGGTGTGGATGCTGCTTGACGGATGAGTCATGTGTCGAGGTCGGCGTCTATACGAAGGAGATGTCAAGCGACAAGAAAGATCAGGACAGGATCGTTTAACGGCCAGGGGCGGGTGTAATCAGCTTTGTACAGCGCTGTAATCCGATTCCACAGTATTTAATTCCAGCATAACTCAACCAAACATGAATAACGGGTTTGGATAACGCTGTAATCAGATGCCAGGCCAAAAACGGTGAAACAAACACGTCCTATATGGAGCTTTCTGATTACGTAACTTTGTGCTGATACTAAGCTTAATTCTGCAATATAAGTAATTTCCTAGCAGAAAAAAAAACGGTAATGGGGATACAAGAATGATTTCACCTACTATCATGAAAATCTATGAATCCCTTAATGTCGTATTTATGTTATTTTTATTTTGAGCAGTTAACATTCAGAAGTTGCACAAATGCATTAAATTGTTATAACTCATAAACAAGAGAAAAAAAGAACAAACCACAGTACTCGGTATATATCATCATGGTTACTAGCTATGCACATCAAACTCATATAAACAAAGATACTAGCTACCTTTTCCACAGTCTGGATAATTTCACAACTACCAACTTTCTAGCAGAATGATCTGTTACTGATGCAAAAACATAGACATACATATAATAACATAAATTGTATGCATGGCTTACCTGTGGAAGATCATTACTCTCATTAATCGCACTTCTACCAGCTAAAAGCATGTCTATATGATTTGATCTCGGAGTCGTTAGTGGAGATCGAGGAGTCATACTTCCTGCCGATGATGTAGCCATTCCATGATCAGATTTCGGCCCAAAGCGAGTCTTACATGTCATTGAAGGAAGATTTTTTATGTCATCCAACGAAATAGTGTTATCAGCATCTTGGAGATAGTCGATCATATCAGCAGAACCTCTTCTAGAGCAATCAGACAGTTTTGGAGAGGTGCCATCAGATTCTTCATTGATGCCTGGATTTGAAACTTTTGCAGCATCTGGGCTGCTGACAGAATTGATAAGGTCTCTCTGCGTATAAGACTCGACCAACTTTTCAAGTGTTTCTGCAACTCTTACTAAACGTTCATCAACACTTACACCTTTTTGGTCACACCTGTCAGCGATTGCACAGACTGCCGAATGATTTTCTACATAATTTGTAGGGATATATTCTTCACATATGCGACACATTATTGAACCCTCTTCAGAAATATTTGGCTGGTCAGACCAGTGTCCCCATGAAGTTTTGTGTTGATGCTTGGGAGGAAGCGGTTGATGTGATACAGATTCTACTGGACTGGTTAATTCAACGCCACTAGGAATCGTAGCGAGTGTATCCATTTTCTTAGTAGGCGCTTCCTCTTTAATAGGGGTAGGTTCTTTTGGGGGCTTTGGAACAGGTGATGGAAAAGGTTTCCAGGAAGAAATCCGTTCTCTGGTTGGAGATTCAACCTCTTTCTTGATATCGGTGTCAAGGGGCAAAAGAATCTTAACAGGTTTTATCTCCTGGCTTCTTCTCCATTTCAGATTATGCTGCTCTTGACTGTATGATTTTCTTGCATCGCTTTTGCTGCTTCTGCTTGTTGTAGCATGTGGACCTGATTGAGTTAAAATCTTGTTATCAGCAGATTGTATAATCTTATCTCGCTGATCCATAACAATTTCATCCTCAGCAAATCCACTCTCCTTGTGAAACTGGAGCAGCCTTGTACATCTTGTAAGGATAAAGAGCATCCGAGTGTAAAGCTTCTTCAGCACACCCATTGGGAGCTCCTGACGTTGATCATCCAAATCTTGCACTATACCTTCACATTGCAGCCAAAGTTCCCCGGGTGTCATTACAGAGCAGCTGCGTGCAAGTATTAACAAATCCTCCAAAGTTTCTTTCCACTCAGGATGAGAGTCTGCGTACTTCTCCATTACACTAACCAAGTCTCCCGCAAAAACTGCCAAATCTGTATTTACCTCTTCCTTTGCCTTCTCAAATCTCACCTGAATAACTTTTAACACCTCCTGCATAGATAACAAATGACACGATCATAGTTATTGGGCAGTAAAAGAATCAGGCAAAAACATAATAGAAGTGTGAAATGTGGATACAGCATTGATCATCATCTCACCCAGAACAATAACTGAGATTACCTTCAAATTGTATACGCCTCGAGGTTTCAAGAATGGGAATGGTCGGACCCCTTTGGAGTTCAACTCATGTGAAAAACTTTTTATATCTGAAGGGTTTCTCTTCCTTGGTGCACTGGTAGCCTGCATAATGGCCTTGAAGCGTGGAGACTCGGATTCCTTTGGCGTTTCACAGGCATCATATGCAGACTGTCAATTAAGATGTAGATGCAGAGGTGTAAGAAGAAAAAAAGGAAAGATGGACAACTCATCGTTTACTTGTAAGTAAGATGTGGAAAGCATATACAAATACATCATTACCACGGTCGCTGGTATTTGGGGCGGAGTCCTCAAATCTCCCGAATGGTTCCGAAATGAATTAGATTTAGCTGTGTATAAGATAGATTAGATGCCCACGTATCAGATATGGTTGTCAAGACAAAAGAGCACCAGAGCAAAGGACCAGGTCAAATGTAAGCATCTATTAGAAGAACAAAGAGAACAAGCCCCACAAAAGAAAGCCACCAGAACACAAAAGAAAGCCACCAGAATACACAAACATGGTATCGAGTTATAGAAGACACACTTGGTTTTAATTTGCATAATGCATAGAGAGACCCAGCAGCTGTTAGGTATTGCCCTATGGGCATACAAATGTAGTAAAGTAGAATGTACTGCATTCAAGCCTACACGTAATCTTCATATGAGATTCATACAATCAATTAAACCATGCACTATAGGATTGTAATCAGACAGCTATAGCAATACAATATGCATCTCTATAGTATCATTCAGTACGCTGCACCAAACACTTTAATATTACGAACTAATGATGCACAAGTGAATTGACGAATACGGCTCTGTACCCATGGACAAGTGTCAAGGAAATGATACTGAGTGACGCCTACCAGGTGTCGGAAAAAAGACTATCATACAATGAATTGTTTGTATAGAATTAAGGGGCACACAATGCACTTATATTTAGTTGGAGTCGCCTTATGCTGAATCACTAAAACAGGTAAGCAATAACGAACATTCTCTTGCCATTTCGATTTGGCAACGATTAGAAAATTCATTTCGTCAGCACCAGGTATCTGGATACGACGTGTGTCTCAATGAATTACGCACTCGCGTCACCCGACAACCCGACACATCTAAGGTGAGACTACAGATTCTCTGATGTCTTATCAGAAACCACCAACTTAGTAAGTAATTTATTGAAGAGCATGAATAGCTAGAGCCCACACTCCCATTCGCGGCCTATATGAGAGCTCACCACTAGACACTAGTACTAAGTTCTAAGCCCTAGCTTCCACCAATGAGTAGCCAGCTTACAGGACTATGCAGCAAGGCCATGAACAAAACTTGCAAACAGGGTATGTACACACGCAGGATCACCACTACCTTTTGCGGCGCTCTTCCCTTCTGCTTCCACGGCCGTCCCCGCCGCGCTGCGCACGGGCTGCTCGGCCGCCTTTCCCTTGCCCCGGTTACTAGCACTGCCAGCACTGGTGGAATCGGCCCACGAGCTGACGGCCTTCTTCCCGGAGGTTGTCCCCGCCTGGGAGTGGCCGCGCGCGAGGTTGCTGCTCCCGAGCGCGGCGGCCATCCGCTGGCCCTCGTGCGGCAGCGGGCCGGATCTCGTCTTGATCTTGTTGAGGCCGAGCGAGGAGGCAAGGATCGGCGAGAGCGCGGCGGCGGGGGCCGCATCCCTGAGGTGGTGCTTCCTGGCGTCGGCGGCGGAGGGGCTGGAGGTGGAGGAGGCCGGGGAGGCCCTGGGGGAGGGCACGGCGACGGCGGCGGAGCCGAAGAGCTTGTCGCGCTTCTTGGGGGTCTCGGATTTGGGCTTCTTCTTGTCGGATCTGGAGGAGGAGGCCGGCGAGGCCGCGGAGGCCGCCCCCGGCGCGGAGGTGGGCGTGCGCGGGCTGTTGCTGCCGTCGGGGCTGGAGGACTCGGACGACTTGTGCCGCGACGAGAAGAACCGGCCCTTGAAGACCATCGCCGCCTCGCCGGAGTTCCGTCGAACAGGTGGGGGGCGGGGTGGGGGCGAGACGGCACACACTGAGCGGAGCGAGGGGGAGGAGGAGCGTGCTGGTGGGGACAGTGCGGAGGAAATGTAGGGAGGGGGGAGGGAGGCGTGTGGGTCGCGTCCCCTCCCCGTCCGCGCCGGCTCTCGCCGCTGGCTCGCGTCGCGTCGCGTGCGTGCGTGACTCAGCTTCTCCACGCCCAGCAGCAACCGCGACTGGCGTTTGACTGGCCAGAAGGAAACTGGTGGTGAATTCGTATGGTGGTGGGCCGTGGCAGCGGGTCGGGTGGCCAGGCTTGAGGGCAAGGCGGGGGAGGGAGGACCGGGACGGCTCGGACGGGTAGGGCCGGGCTCAGGTTCATTTCGGCATCGAGATGCTGCGAGTGCGTCAGTCAGTGGTAGTGGTCTGCCCGCGCTGGCTGCTGGGGCCCCCCCCCCCCCCCCCCCCCCCCCCCCCCCCCCCCCCCCCCCCCCCCCCCCCCCCCCCCCCCCCCCCCCCCCCCCCCCCCCCCCCCCCCCCCCCCCCCCCCCCCCCCCCCCCCCCCCCCCCCCCCCCCCCCCCCCCCCCCCCCCCCCCCCCCCCCCCCCCCCCCCCCCCCCCCCCCCCCCCCCCCCCCCCCCCCCCCCCCCCCCCCCCCCCCCCCCCCCCCCCCCCCCCCCCCCCCCCCCCCCCCCCCCCCCCCCCCCCCCCCCCCCCCCCCCCCCCCCCCCCCCCCCCCCCCCCCCCCCCCCCCCCCCCCCCCCCCCCCCCCCCCCCCCCCCCCCCCCCCCCCCCCCCCCCCCCCCCCCCCCCCCCCCCCCCCCCCCCCCCCCCCCCCCCCCCCCCCCCCCCCCCCCCCCCCCCCCCCCCCCCCCCCCCCCCCCCCCCCCCCCCCCCCCCCCCCCCCCCCCCCCCGGAGAATATTTGGTAGAGTGGAGGAGAGAAATGAGATGAAATGGGGTGTGGAATGAGTGAAACCGGTGTGGGAGTATTTATAGGGGTTGGGGATGAAATTTGGAATTTTTTGGAATTTTTTTCAAATTATTTGGAGCTCCAACGGATACATCAACGGCTAGCTGACGTGGACGAATCACAGCGCGCCACGTCAGCTAGCCGTTGCCGCCGCCACTACCGCCCGCGCTACCGCCCGCCGTGCCATCGCGCCGCCCCGCCTCCCGCCCCACTACCGCCCGCCTCCCGCCGCCAACGCGGGCGAGAGCGGGGCGATAGCGCCCGCTACCGCCCGGCGACGGATCCGTCGCCCGGCGCTCTCGTCTCGCCCCGCTCCCGCCCCGCTCCAGCCCGCCTCCGGTCGATAGGGGGGCGGTATCGCCCCCCGTTATCACCAGCCTAATGGATCGACGCGTACCCGTTTGACATCCTACACATTAAGTTAAGTTCATCTCTATAGACTACGATCTCCCCGTGTACCAATGATTCCGGGTAAAAGACCAACTCTATGTTGCCATGATTTTTCTTTCAAGTACCCTAGGCGATTAAACCTAGCCGCTGCTCTTTCTCTTCCCACACACAAGGCGGCAGGTTTCTATGGCGATTCTATAGCCCATGGTGGCGTGTGTTGTTGCCAGAGATTCTGGTGCGGTTTTTGCAACCGCTCTTTCCTGGCCACAGTTTCTCCGACCGTGAGGTAGATGAGATTCTTCGTAGGCTAGTTAAGAAGATGAAGTTGAAAGATTTTGAAGACTGCGATTAATTTTGTATTTCTTGTATGAGGTGTGGAAAGGTCTCGAAGACATAGCGATAGTATGGCTAACCAAGTTTTTCAACTTCATTTTTCGGGCAAACAAGATGCCAGAAGAATGGAGACGGTGTATATTAGTATCAATCTTCAAGAATAAGGGGGTGTTCATAGTTGTACTAATTACCGTGGAATTAATTTGGTGAGCTGTAGAATGAAGCTATGGGAGAGAGTCATTGAGCACCGCTTAAGAAGAATGACAAGCGTGACTAAAAATCACTTTGGTTTCATGCATGGGAGATCGACCATGGAAGCCATTTTCTTGGTACGACAACTTATGAAGAGATACAGGGAACAAAAGAAAGACTTGCATATGGTGTTCATTGACTTGGAGAAGGCCTACGATAAGATACCACGGAATGTCATGCGGTGGGCCTTGGAGAAACACAAAGTCCCAGCAAAGTACATTACCCTCGTCAAGGACATGTACGATAATGTTGTGACAAGTGTTCAAACAAGTGATGTCGACATTGATGACTTCCCGATCAAGATAGGACTGCAACAGGGGTCGGCTTTGAGTCCTTATGTTTTTGCCTTGGTGATGCATGAGGTCACGAGGGATATACAAGGAGATATCACATGGTGTATGCTCTTTTTGGATGATGTGGTGCTAGTTGACGATAGTCGGACGGGGGTAAATAGGAAGTTAGAGTTATGGAGACAGACCTTGAAATCGAAAAGGTTTAGGCTTAGTAGAACTAAAACCGAGTATATGGTGTGTGGTTTCAGTACTACTATGTGTGAGGAGGAGGAGGAGGTTAGCCTTGATAGGCAGGTGATGCCTCAGAAGGACACCTTTCGATATTTGGGGTCAATGTTGCAGGAGGATGAGGGTATTGATGAAGATGTGAACCATCGAATCAAAACCGGATGGATGAAGTGGCGCCAAGCTTCTGGCACTCTCTGTGACAAGAGAGTGCCACAAAAGCTAATAGGCAAGTTCTACAGGACGGCGGTTTGACCCGCAATGTTGTATGGCGCTGAGTGTTGGCTGACTAAAAGGCGACATGTTCAATAGTTAGGTGTGGCGGAGATGCGTATGCTGAGATGGATGTGTGGCCACACGAGGAAGGATCGAATCCGGAATGATGATATACGAGATAGAGTTTGGGTAGCACCAATTGAAGAGAAGCTTGTCCAACATCGTCTGAGATGGTTTGGGAATATTCAGCGCAAGCCTCTAGAAGCTCCAGTGCATAGCGAACGGCTAAAGCGTGTGGAGAATGTCAAGAGAGGTCGGGTAGACCGAATTTGACATGGGAGGAGTCCGTTAAGAGAGACCTGAAGGATTGGAGTATCACCAAAGAACTAACTATGGATAGGGATGCGTGGAATCTTGCTATCCATGTGCCAGAGCCATGAGTTGGTTGCGAGATCTTATGGGTTTCACCTCTAGCCTACCGTAACTTTTTGGCACTAAAGGCTTTGTTGTTTTTGTTGTTTGTTGTATGGGTCTTCCAGTGTATTGCTCTGTCCTTAACATTTGTTAGATATAATGAAATTCCGTAAGTGTTTCTTCCAAAAAAAATGAAGTTTATTTGGATTTTCATGAACCCTAATACTTTTTGCATCCTTAGTTTGCTGATCTCCAAAATGCGGTAGTAAAAAATATACGTAGAATTTGTATGTTATGCCATTCCTAAATCCTACAGTAATTGAATATGCCAGAACATGTAATTGTTTGGTTGTACATAATGTCGGAGACGATCCGCAGATCCCTCGGTAGGGTACCCCAGAGAGGTGACTAGGTTGGATGGTAACAGGAGGTGATTCTTTACCCAGGTTCGGACCCTCTCGTTGGAGGTAAAACCCTACTCCTGCTCTGTGTTTATTGCGATAGGGGTGTACAAAGTACAAGGTATAGAACTGAGAGATTATATTTTCTCTATCGACTAGCCCGGACCCCGGGCTTATATAACATATTGGGGCCCTAGGATTACAGATCCTAGTTGGCTACGTCGGTGGAGGTAGAGTCCTCCTCTGCTCCGGTATTTTCGGCTTGTACGAGAAGTCTTTCGAAGTAGTCCTGTAATGTGTCATGGGTTGCCTAACGTGGCCCAGGACGGAACCGACCTAGGGGTCCTCAGCCCGGCCCACCGAACCAGGAATCTACGTGGTGATGGGACCCTGAGCCGAGACACCGTCAGTAGTCCCTGAACCGGTCTTCAAGCTTGGCTGCACCTCGACCAGTTATACGTCCATTTTGCATCATTATTTCCCAATGCAATTTATCCTATTTCAATGATATATATCACATTATGATGCAATTATAATGCATTTTATCTCTTAAAATGCAATGAATACAAAGAGAGAGGGATTGTCGGCAACTGGAAATATGGACCTAAAAAGCTACGGGAAAAAAGCAATTCTCTAGAGCTTAAAAAGCGGCGTGGATATTTGGAGAATTATTTTCGAATGTATGAAGAATTATGGAGCAAGAATGGGTGTCGGAGTTGAGTCCTGCAGATTTCAGGTAGGGGCTCCCGAGCTGGTGATCTTATCTTGATGGTAATTGGACAAAGAGGGACACGATGTTTTACCCAGGTTCGGGCCTTCTCGAAGAGGTAAAACCCTATGTCCTGCTTCTGTTATATTTATTGTGGATGGGGTACAAAGTACAAGATGATCTATCTCGAGATCGTATGTGAATGTCTCTAACCCCATGGTCGAAAACCCCTTGGATTATATAGGCACCGGGAGTACCTAGGGTTACATGTATGCCGGTTACATCAAGGGAAAAGCATGCCGATGATTCAAACGTATCTCAGAGGTTGCATCAAGTTTTTGGAGGCACTAGAAAAAAAGACACATCCGTGACATTATGACCCAGACGGGAAAAATGTCATGTATGTGACACTTCTATGACGATAATTGTGACAAAAACATGCATCATCATAGATGTGGTGGGCTCCTACTTCTATGACAAAAAAATGGGCTTTTCATTCTGGGCGGGTCGGAGACGCACCTGCATGACATTCTTTGGGCCGTCCATGACGTAAAAAAATGGTAGAAGTGAGAGCGAGGAAAATTTTGGGGAGTTCCCTGTTACGGTGGGTGGTCGGGGCCAAGCGATGTAGTGTGATTGCGTGTTTCTCTCGTATGCGCGTGTGTTCGAGGCGTTCGCAACTGAACTCGAGAGAGGCGTTTGCTTACTGAACCCGAGTAATCGATCGATCCCTCGCACTAGGTACGCACTCAACACAATCGATCCCACTATGTACTAAAGCCGATAAATCCCTTCGCTGCTAACTGAACCTGAGCGATTCCTTTGCTACTAACTGAACCCGATCGATTCCTTCGCTGCTAACTGAACCCGAGCGAACCATCGCCACTGATGCTGCTTACTGAAGCCAGTTGTGACATCCCTGACTCAATCGTGCACTAATCATACACGCAAATGCACATGATCAAGCCTAACGACTCACGGGAAGATATCACAACACAACTCTAAAACATAAATAAAGTCATACAAGCTTTATATTACAAGCCAGGGCCTCGAGGGCTCGAATACATAAGCTTGATGTCATACAAGCATCAGCGGAAGCATCAGATATCTGAGTACAGACATAAGTTAACAGAAAGGCCTTTTAGAAAGGCGGGGCAAAATAAAACACTAGGATCGAAAGGCGCAGGCCTCCTGCCTGGGACCCTCCAAACCTACTCCTGGTCGTCGGCAAGCTCGTAGTAGTATCCACCCTCGGGGTAGTAGTAGCGATCGTCGGCGGGGGCAGCTGTCTCAGGGGCTCCGCCATTTGGTTGCATCAAAAGGATATGAGGGAAAAAGAAAGCAAACCAACCGTGAGTACTCATCCGAAGTACTCAGCAAGCAAGGATCTACACTACATATGCAACATTATCAAAGAATGGCTGTATATGTGGACTGGACTGCAGAAATGCCAGAATAGAGAGAAGGCCTAGTCCTATCGAAGACTAGCATCTTCAGCGGTCTTGCAGCATTAGGAGAGTGTAGATTAGTACAGCATAAAGTAGTAGTAGTATTAAGTCTCAACCTCACCCAGAGATCCTTTCTCGACTCCCTGCGAGAAAGCAATCCCAGAGCCATACAGTTATCAACCTCGTCCAGAGATCTCTTCTCGACTCCCTACGAGAAGCAATCCCAGAGCCATAGTATCCAATTCTAGTTGTATCGATCAGGATACAACTCCGAGCGTCCGTTACCGAGGATCCGGCTATGCATAGATTAGTTCTTCCCTGCAGGGATGCACCAACTTACCCACCACGCTCGCTTAACTCCAGCCGGACACACTTTTCTGGGTCATGCCCGGCCTCGGCCAAACGACACACCGCAGCCCTACCTAGAGCTCAGCAGAGAGGTCCCCGCCGGTCTACATCCTAAGCACTCAGGGGTCTTGGGCCATCGCCCTGTGCACTCCGGGTCGTTGCGAGCAGGGTGGATACCAGTGCCAACGGCACGATCCGACCCGGTCGCAATGCTGAACTGGACGTCTGTCAGAGCTTTCGGCTGATGCCACGATGCAGAGTACCCATATTTATTCCCGCGTGATGGTTAGTGCTATCGGGCCAGAGGCCCACTCGAATCAAATATCCAAATCGTTAGTACCTTGGGGGTGCGGTAATGAGTAGAGACTCACGAAAGATGTGACCCCGTCGCCCCGTCTCGAGGACTTACGGCAAGGGCCAAGAATGCCCGGCCACGCCTCATATTCTCACTCGGGCACCATCCAGGTCAACCCGTCTTCACATCACACGCGGGTACCCCCTCAGGGTCGACCCACCTTTCCAAGTAGTGTAAAGTCCAAGTATTCGTGTGTCCATAACATCAGGGGAATCCGAGGTATCACCCTCGTTGGATTCCTACTTGATGTATCCGTCAAGGTGAACTCAGAGGAATCACCCTCGATGGGTTCACACTTGATGTGTTGCACGACAGGGTCGTATCGGAAGTGAAGGAGGAATCACCCTCGATGACCACGACCAAATAGCTACTCTACAGAGTTAACATCAGGAGTGCTATACGAGGTATCACCCTCGGCACTCGATAGTAACGCTGCAGTGTCGTTACAACTAAGGGGGTGATGTGCGGTGCCGGGGCCTGGTCGTCCCGATGATCCAGCGGGGCAATCGAGACAAGTGGGGTCACTGATAGGTCTCTACCCAGCCTATACTAGACAGTTTAGGATAAGCAGGTAAGGTTTCAATAGCAGGTTACAATAAACAGGTCATGCATCAGAATAGGTAAAGCAGTAGCAACAGCAGTTCTAATGCAAGCACAAGAGAGACGAGAATAGGCGATATAGGCATGCTCAAAGGGGGGGTGCTTGCCTGGTTGCTCGGCGGCAAGGGCAAGGTCGTCAATGGTGTCGTCGGGCTTCTGAGCTGCGTCGGTCTCGGGGACTGCGTCTGTACCGGGGTCTATCGGGAGAGAAGAGGGGGAGAAAACAAATAAATACACAGCAAGCATTGCAACACAGAGCAGGCTATGCTAACGTGCAGCGCAGGGTTGCCTAAAGACATGTCTAAGTCATTTAGCTATTATAGGAATTTGTTTGGATTTATTATATAAAAGCCAGGCACTATTCATTTATCTGAAACAGGCAAAAATTTCCATGTTCATCTAGCTAGGGGCATCTGACAGGAATATGAAGGGCATATTCAGATTCGTATCGAAATTCTGAGCAACTTTCATATATAAATTATTTTCATCGGAGTTACGGTTTATTTTATATGATTTTCTAAAGTTTTAATGATTTTCTGGAATTGTTTTTTAATTATTAAATCCGAATTATCCAAAACAGTAGAAATACTTTTTATACTCAGAGCCAGCTAGCCTATTAGAATGACAGGTGGGGTCCAGTGGCTGAGTCAGCATGTACAGTCAACAGTCAAAGTGTTGACTGGGGTCAAACATGAACAGTGACAATGGGGGCCCACATGTCATACTCACAGATCCAGTTAAGAGTTTTTAATTAAACTAAACCAAATTAGTTAGTGGCCTGGGGCCCAGTAGTCAGAGGGGTTGGGGGGGTTAGTTAGCACCTAATTGGCTGACGGGTGGGTCCCACCGGCGATTTAAACGCCGGCGCGCGCCGGTGAGCACAGAAGACGGCGGCGACGCGCGGCAGGCCAACGGGATTTGCCGTCCGGCATCCAAATCGCGCACGGACGGTGACGTTCGAAAGCCCTCGCCGAACCGCATCCAACGGTGCTACGCGCGTGGACTGAGGCGGTCGGTAACGCCGGCGACGAGGACTACAGCGGCGGCCGGAGTACGCGCATGCGAGGGACGGCAGCCACGATGCACGGGGACGAGAGGGGAGAGGCTGGGGGAAGCAGGAGCTCACAGGGGAGCCGCGGGTGAGCTTGGGGAGGCCGGGGCGCGTCGAAGGTGGCGGATCGAGCGGCGGCGACCGGCGGATGCAGCAGAGGGAAACGGCGATGGCGATGGTTTGGCGGCGTCCTGGCTCCAATGGTTGCACGTAGACGACGTAGTCGAGGGTGCTGGAGCCCCTGGACGTCTTCCCATGGCTCGGGGAGGTCATCGGCCATGGAAATGGCGAGGCGATGGTGACGGGTGCGCTCGGGCACTGCTCGATGCAGAGGAAGAGCGGCGCGAGAAGGAAATAGAGGGAGCTAGGGCTATCCGGGAGAGAGAGGAGGGGCTGGGGGTGGTCTTATCCTCCCCAGGGCAGCGCTGTCGACCGCGGGGCAGGGGGGCCGGCGCGGCGGGTGCGGGCGTGCAGACACGGCGGGAGGAGGGAGATGGCGTGGCGAGCTGGGCCGGCACTGTGCCACTTAGGCCCAGGCGCTGCGGCCTTTTTTTCTTTTTCTTCTTTTCTCTTTTCTGTTTTCTTTTCTTATTTCTGTTTTGTAAATAGTTAGGCCACAAAATGAATTTTACAAAATCAGAGACCTAGCTTGTAATTAGCAGTGCATTATACCCTAACTCCAAAAACTAGTTTGGGCAAAACATAATTTCATATTTAATTTAGATTAAATAAAAGGTTAATAAATATTGTCTTTAGTCACTGTTTGAGGATGTTTGAGTCACTTACCCAATTCCAATAATGTTGGTTTCAATTTTAGAATTGTCTCTGATTTACTTGCTATTTAATGAACAATTTAGTTTCTGATTTGAGCAACTTTTATTTTCCACTTTCAGTTTGAATTTCCATTTAAATTTGAACTTGAAATGAGATATGTTCCAAATGATGTTTAAGCACTGATGATCATGATGACATGGCATAATCAAAAGGGTGATCAATGTAGCTTAATACATGGGGTGTTACAAATCTCCTCCACTAACAAGAATTCTCGTCCCGAGAATTAAGAGGTAGAAGGGAAAAGTTCGGGGTATTACGCATGAAGATTATCCTCGCGTTCCCAAGTGGCTTCATCTTCAGTATGATTTGACCACTGCACTTTGAGGAACTTGGTAACCTTTTGACGGGTCCGACGTTCAGCTTCATCGAGAATGCGGATCGGATGCTCCTTATAAGATAGATCATCTTGCAATTTGAGCATCTCGTGATCCACTGCGCGGTGCGGAGATTCCTTGAAGCAACGACGAAGTTGCGACACATGGAAGACGTCGTGGATATGAGAGAATTGCGGTGTCAACTCCAATTTATATGCCACCTGACCACGTCTTGCAACGATGCGGAAAGGACCAATGTAGCGTGGTGCTAACTTGCCCTTAATTCCGAAGCGGTGGGTGCCCTTCATAGGAGTGACACGCAGATAAGCTTGATCACCAGGTTGATAAGTTAAACCCCATCGTTTGCGATCATAGTTGCTCTTCTGGCGGTCCTGAGCCGCCTTGAGATTTTCTCGAATGATACAGACTCGCTCTTCGGCGTGTTGAATAATATCCAGACCCACGAGCGCTCGTTCCCCAGTTTCTGGCCAATTCAGAGGGGTTCGACACTTACGTCCATATAGAACTTCAAAGGGAGCCATTTTCAAGCTGGCTTGATAGCTGTTGTTATAAGAGAACTCGACATACGGGAGAGATTCTTCCCACTTCTTGCCGAAAGAAATAACACAAGCCCGAAGCATGTCTTCAAGCACTTGATTGACTCGCTCGACTTGGCCTTGGGATTGGGGATGATAAGCTGAACTCCAGGTAATATGAGTTCCCATAGCTTTTTGGAAACTTTCCCAGAACATTGAGGTGAAAAGACCGCCACGGTCCGAACTGATCTCCTTCGGAATACCGTGGAGTGAAACAATTCTGGATATATATAGTTCTGCTAGCTGACTAGCAGTGATAGTCTCCTTGACAGGCAGGAAGTGTGCAACCTTGGAGAGTTGGTCGACGACGACAAGAATAGCATCGTGACCCTTCTGTGACCTGGGAAGGCCAGTAATGAAATCCATCTGAACCTTATCCCATTTCCATAGAGGAATAGGAAGTGATTGCAGAATTCCAGCAGGCTTCTGATGTTCTGCTTTAACGCGATGACACACATCACATTCAGCAACATATCGAGCAATATCCTGCTTCATTTTAGACCACTGAAAGGATCGAGAAGAGGTGTCTAGAGGGGGGGGTGATTAGACCCTCAACAAAGAAAAATAGCAGTTTTTAATTTCTTCAAGTTAAGGTGGAGTTTTAGCACAAGTTTAAACATTCACAATACATTTCAAGCAAGCATGGCAAGAGTATATGTGCAGCGGAAAGTAAAGCATGCAATTTGCGAGAATGTAAAGGGATGGGGTTGGAGTGTGCAAACGCAATTGGAGACACGAAGATTTTTGGCGTGGTTCCGATAGGTGGTGCTATCGTACATCCACGTTGATGGAGACTTCAACCCATGAAGGGTAACGGTTGCGCGAGTCCACGGAGGGCTCCACCCACGAAGGGTCCACGAAGAAGCAACCTTGTCTATCCCACCATGGCCATCGCCCACGAAGGACTTGCCTCACTCGGGTAGATCTTCACGAAGTAGGCGATCTCCTTGCCCTTACAAACTCCTTGGTTCAACTCCACAATCTTGACGGAGACTCCCAAGTGACACCTAACCAATCTAGGAGACACCACTCTCCAAAAGGTAATAGATGGTGTGTTGATGATGAACTCCTTGCTCTTGTGCTTCAAATGATAGTCTTCCCAACACTCAACTATCTCTCTCGGATTTGGATTCGGTGGAAAGATGATTTGAGTGGAAAGCAGCTTGGGGAAGGCTAGAGATCAAGATTCATATGATTGGAATGGAATATCTTGGTCTCAACACATGAGTAGGTGGTTCTCTCTCAGAAAATGTATGCTGGAAGTGTAGGCACGTTCTGATGGCTTTCTCCATGAATGAAGAGTGGGTGGAGGGGTATATATAGCCTCCACACAAAATCTAACCGTTACACACAATTTACCAAACTCGGTGGGACCGAATCATAAATCTCGGTCAGATCGATTTAGTTCAAAATGTGAACGTTAGGATTTTCGGTGGGACCGATATGATCAACTCGGTGGGACCGATGTGCTAGGGTTAGGGTAAAACCTCATCTCGGTTTGACCGATTACACAAACTCGGTGGGACCGATTTTCCCCCCCCCCCCCCCCCCCCCCCCCCCCCCCCCCCCCCCCCCCCCCCCCCCCCCCCCCCCCCCCCCCCCCCCCCCCCCCCCCCCCCCCCCCCCCCCCCCCCCCCCCCCCCCCCCCCCCCCCCCCCCCCCCCCCCCCCCCCCCCCCCCCCCCCCCCCCCCCCCCCCCCCCCCCCCCCCCCCCCCCCCCCCCCCCCCCCCCCCCCCCCCCCCCCCCCCCCCCCCCCCCCCCCCCCCCCCCCCCCCCCCCCCCCCCCCCCCCCCCCCCCCCCCCCCCCCCCCCCCCCCCCCCCCCCCCCCCCCCCCCCCCCCCCCCCCCCCCCCCCCCCCCCCCCCCCCCCCCCCCCCCCCCCCCCCCCCCCCCCCCCCCCCCCCCCCCCCCCCCCCCCCCCCCCCCCCCCCCCCCCCCCCCCCCCCCCCCCCCCCCCCCCCCCCCCCCCCCCCCCCCCCCCCCCCCCCCCCCCCCCCCCCCCCCCCCCCCCCCCCCCCCCCCCCCCCCCCCCCCCCCCCCCCCCCCCCCCCCCCCCCCCCCCCCCCCCCCCCCCCCCCCCCCCCCCCCCCCCCCCCCCCCCCCCCCCCCCCCCCCCCCCCCCCCCCCCCCCCCCCCCCCCCCCCCCCCCCCCCCCCCCCCCCCCCCCCCCCCCCCCCCCCCCCCCCCCACGAATGAAGAGAGGGTGGAGGGGTATATATAGCCTCCACACAAAATCTAACCGTTACACACAATTTACCAAACTCGGTGGGACCGAATCATGAAACTCGGTCCGACCGATTTAGGTCAAAATGTGAACGTTAGGATTTTCGGTGGAACCGATATGATCAACTCGGTGGGACAGATGTGCTAGGGTTAGGGTAAAACCTTATCTCGGTTTGATCGATTACACAAACTCGGTGGGACCAATTTTGGTAATAAGCTAACCAGAGAGTTGGTCAAGCAAACTCGGTGGGACCGATTGCATATTTCGGTGGGACCGAAATAAGTGCAATAGGAAACAGAGAGTTTGCAAGCCCATCTCGGTGAGACCGAGATCCCATCGGTGAGACTGGACTGATTAGGGTTTCTGGCAGTGGCTATGCCAAATGAACTCGGTGGCGCCGGATAGATCAAATCGGTGGGGCCGAGTTTGACTTTTGGTTTGGGACATATGTGGATATGAGAAAGTGGTTGAGGGCTTTGGAGCATATCACTAAGCATTTTGAGCAAGCAAGCCATTAAATAACACCTCATCCCCTTTTAATAGTATTGGCTTTTCCTATGGACTCAATGTGATCTTGGATCACTAAAATGAAAATGTAGAGTCTTGAGCTTTAGAGCTTGAGCCAATCCTATGTCCTTAGCATCTTGAAGGGGTTCCACATCCTCTTGTCCACGCCACTCCACTGTTGAACTCATCTGAAATATACTAGATAAAAGTATTAGTCCAACAAGAGATATGTTGACATTAATTACCAAAACCTCCCAGGGAGCACTTGTGCTTTCAATCTCCCCCTTTTTGGTAATTGATGACAACATACATCAAAGCTTTAGATAAAGATATAGAGAATAGCAAGTAAAGCTTTGGAAAGACATGTAACATGCATAGGCTCCCCCTACATGTATGCAATCATGTAAATATGGAATGTAAGAGCATGTGAATGCATGAGCATGATAGAGCAAGCAATGAGTTACATGTATCTTGGCTATATGCGTCAGAGCAAAGTATGTAAATATAGGAATTTGTACCTTCATGTTCATGAGTCCTTCTTGCAAACAATATGTACATTAGCAAGATATCTTCATGGACATGAGTGTGATGCATATACTTACCTTGTGGTCTTGAGCTGGCTTAGGAAGAGATGAATCTGAGTAAACAAGGTTAGATAACACAGGAATATCTACTGAACAGAGCAAACTGCAAACCACAAGAGTACCAAGATTGGGATGACATGTAGTGAGTGAGTACCAAGTACTCTATTTGATATAGACATGTCCCCAAAGGTAAAAGATATGCAATGAATTCGAAAATTTCCTTCCCTTAGATGTCTTTCACCCCCTGAATTTTATGTTGGATAATGGGAGAATATAGGGAAAAGAAAATCAGAGCACAGAAATCATAACACAGACTAACATGTCTTTCCCCTCTTAAAGACATGTGACTTCTATCCTCTTGAATACCAAGCATCTGGGGTCTTTGATGTGATTATCTCTCTCCCCTTTTTGATGTGATTAAGCTTTGATGTGAGCTCCCTCTCCCCCTTTGACATCAATTTCCAAGAAGGGATCTTCTGGAGTGTGAGTCAAAATAGGTTTGGTCCTTGAGTCACATAGCAAAGTAGCATGTAGAATGTGATGCAGGTAGAGGACAAGAATCATCGAGTGGAGCTGGAACAAATATGCAGGATGCAAATGGCAACTTATCTTCTCAGCATTGAAATCGGTAACACCGAGTTGATTTCTTCGGTTGCACCGAAATGGTTCGGTTTGACCGAAAGAGACAAAACCGGTGTGACCGAGTTAAACACAGAGAGAGAACAATATTCATCTCAGCTCACTAGGCAAATAAGATCTCACAAAGATTTGCAAGGAATTAACTGAAGGATTTGCAATGAATTAAATGCAGGGAATGCAGAACAAAATAGAGAATAGAAAAGAAGTCTAGATGAAGTTTTTATTTTGAAAAAGAAGGGGAACAAATATGCAAGGAACAAATGCAAGAACACAGAAACACACTAGAGAACTTCATCTAGAATTGGGCGGCGACAAAGTCACCTATGTTATAGTATATTGACTGAGGAGTCAAGTGAGAACACTTGATCATAAGTCATACTCATCGTTAATGCTCAAAATGGGGTTACCATTTTTTGTTTAAGCATCTTGATGTATTCGCATCTTGTTGAGCTGCTTTGACCCATGAATTTGGATAAAGCTTCTCTAAGATGGAATGTCATACCTTGGGTGGTGGTGTTGATCTTGATCATGTAGTTGAACTTGTGTGGGATGCTCAAGGTTGATGTAGTTCATCAATGGTTTGGGGCACCGCTAGTAGTTTGAGTTCATCTACCTACATGGGTTAGTCTTGCAAGGAAGAGCACTTGTGTATCCAAAATGACAATCATGAAACTTGATACCAAATAAAATTTGATATGTAAAATTTGTCAAAGGATATGTTGAAGGGTTTCATGCTTCCTTGACTTCAACCACCATATTGTAGAGACTTGGTGATATAGAGATTGCTCATGATGTGAGTGATTTGCAATCTCATTGATTTAGATTCATCCAAGTACCTATAAGGGTTAGATAGCATGCAAGGGTGCAAATATATCCAAGACTTATGAATATCATCATAAGAGAAATATCAAGGATTAGTCATAGGCTCATGCCTTGCATGTATCCAAATGGAGTATCTACTCCAAGTTTGAAGCATCAATGATGTTCAATTCACCTCTCAAACGGCAAAATACTTTCTCATCAAGCGGTTTGGTGAATATATCTGCCAATTGCTTATCGGTACGAACATGCTTGAGATCAATGTCTCCTTTAGCAACATGATCTCGAATGAAGTGATGACGAACTTCAATATGCTTAGTTCAAGAATGTTGCATAGGATTATGAGCAATCTTAATAGCACTTTCATTGTCACAAAGCAAAGGAACATGTTTCACATTGATCCCATAATCCTTAAGAGTTTGGGTCATCCAAAGTAATTGAGCACAACATGAACCGGTGGCAATGTATTCCGCTTCGGCGGTAGATAAGGATACCAAGTTTTGTTTCTTGGAGGACCAAGACACAAGAGATCTACCAAGAAATTCACAAGTACCTGAAGTGGACTTTCTATCAACCTTTTCATCGGCATAGTCCGAATCAGAGTAGCCAACAAGATCAAAAGAAGACCTCTTAGGATACCAAATGCCAAAATTTGGTGTGTGAATTAAGTATCTCACTATCCTTTTCACAACCTTAAGATGACATTCTTTGGGGGCCGCTTGATATCGTGCACACATGCACACACTTAGCATAATATCGGGATGGGAGACACATAGATATAACAATGAACCAATCATAGAACGGTAAACCTTTTGGTCAACCAATTTGCCACCCTTGGTCAAGTCAAGATGTCCACTAGTAGGCATGGGTGTTTTCATACCTTTGCTTTCTTGCATGTTGAACTTCTTGAATAAGTCCTTGGTGTACTTTGTTTGAGAAACAAAGGTGCCTTCCTTAGTTTGCTTGATTTGCAAACCAAGAAAGAACTTGAGTTCACTCATCATAGACATCTCAAACTTCTTCGACATTAGCTTCCCAAACTTTTCACTAAAATGAGGGTCAGTCGAACCAAATATGATATCATCCACATAAATTTGGCACACAAATAATTCACCATTAACCCTTTTAGTAAAAAGAGTAGAATCAATTTTTCCAATTTCAAAGCCTTTTTCAATAAGGAACTTGGTCAAGCATTTATACCACACTCTAGGAGCTTGTTTAAGACCATAGAGAGCTTTGTGAAGTTTGTAAACATGGTCGGGTTTCTTAGGATTGACAAAGCCGGGAGGTTGTTTAACATAAACTTCCTCCTCAATTTCACCATTTAGAAAAGCACTTTTAATGTCCATTTGGTACAAAGTGATATCATGGTGATTAGCATAGGCAAGTAAGATGCGGATGGACTCAAGTCTAGCAACGGGGGCATATGTCTCACCATAGTCCATACCTTCGACTTGTGTGTAGCCTTGGGTGACGAGACGTGCTTTGTTGCGAACGACTTGTCCATCTTCATCTTGCTTGTTGCGAAACACCCATTTGGTACCGATGATGTTGTGGTTGTTGTCGGGCTTCTCGACCAATGTCCACACTTGGTTTCTCTCAAAGTTGTGTAGCTCTTCATGCATGGCATTTATCCAATCCGGATCTTCCAGAGCTTCTTCAACCTTCATAGGTTCAATGCTAGAGATGAATGAATAATGTTCACAAAAATTAGCCAAACGAGTTTTTGAGCGAGTGATTCTCCCGGTTTGTATATCATTGTAGATTTGTTCGACGGGATGGTCTCTTGCGACTCTTGCTC
Organism: Thinopyrum obtusiflorum; assembly: GCA_036873465.1. Lineage (NCBI taxonomy): Eukaryota > Viridiplantae > Streptophyta > Magnoliopsida > Poales > Poaceae > Thinopyrum > Thinopyrum obtusiflorum. The sequence goes on along the minus strand of JAAAWM010011770.1, from coordinate 50,196 downwards.
GAACTCGTGAGAGCTTTTGCTTGGTTCGGGGTGGAACATCTTCTTCATCATCTTGTTATTCCTCTTGGCCTTCTTCATTGTTGACGTTGTCGTTCTCTTGTCGAGGTGGAGAAGGAGGTTGATGAGGTTCATCTTGGTGTGTCCCACTTGTGGATGCTTCCGTGCCAACTCTTGGTTCACCTTGTCGTGAGGTAGAGGCTTCCACTTGGATGGACGAGGTACTCTCCTTCACCTCCGTTGGACGAATCTTGCCAATAGACAAGTCTTGAATTGCTTTCGAAGGGTCTTTGTCTCCTACATCAATTGGCAATTGCTCTACTTGCGAGCCGTTAGATTCATCAAACTTCACATCTACCGTCTCTTCAACCTTTTGGGTGAAACTGTTGTAGACACGGTAAGTGTGAGAGTTTGAGCCATAACCAAGTAGGAAATCTTCATGAGATTTAGGAGCAAATTTAGAACGATGATGCTTATCAAGAATGTAACACTTTGAGCCAAATACTCGAAAGTATCCAACTTGGGGTTTGTTACCGGTGAGAAGCTCGCATGCCGTCTTGCCGAGTAGCTTGTGGAGATATAAGCGATTTGTTGCATGACAAGCCGTCTCAACCGCTTCCGCCCAAAAGTGTTTTGGCGTCTTGTACTCATCAAGCATCGTTCTTGCCATCTCAATAAGAGTCTGGTTCTTCCTCTCAACAACTCCATTTTGTTGAGGTGTGTATGTAGCCGAGAACTCGTGTGAAATCCCTTCTTCGTCAAGAAAGGTATCCACATTTGTGTTCTTGAACTCCGTTCTGTTGTCGCTGTGAATCTTCTTGATCTTCACTTCAAATTGATTTTGGGCCTTCCTAGCGAAGTTCTTGAAGATCTTTTGGACCTGCGTTTTATCATCAAGAAAGAACCACCCACGTAAATCTTGAAAAATCATCAATAATGACTAAACCGAACAAGTTACCACCGAGACTTTTGTAGGCATTGGGACCAAAGAGATCCATATGAAGTAGATCGAGCGGTCTTCTCGTGGTCATGATGTTCTTCATGGGGTGACTCCCTCCAACTTGTTTTCCTGCTTGACAAGCACTGCACAATCTATCCTTGTCAAATATAACATCTTTCACTCCAAGAATATGATCACCTTTAATAAGCTTATCAAGATTTCGCATGCCCACATGACCTAACCTTCTATGCCACAACCAACCTTTAGAGGATTTAGCAATAAAGCAAGTTCTAGGTTGAGCCTTTTTAGTGAAATCAACAATGTATAGATCACCTCTACGTATACCGGTAAAGACCATATTGTGATTATCTCTACGAAACACTTGGCAATCTACTTCAGTAAATAGGACATTGAATCCAAAGTCAGCAAGTCTAGATACGGAAAGTAGATTATAGCCAAGAGATTCAACGAGCATAACATTTTGTATGGAGCTATCATGTGAGATGGCCACCTTACCAAGGCCAACTACCTTACCCTTTGAGTTATCACCAAAAGTGACATACTTTCGAGGGCCGTCGTTTTCATCTAGCTCACGAAACATATCCTTGTCTCCGGTCATGTGATCGGTACATCCATTATCAAGAACCCATTCCTTTCCTCCAGCCATGTAGCCGCGAAGATTAGCCATAAGACCAAAGTGTCTCATAGACTCGTCGAGATCGAAGTCACTATCATCATCCTCATCATAGTATCCGTGTTCAACATCGTCTTGTGATGGATCAATTCCTAGAGAGAGTGATTCATTAGATAAATGATCATCACAATGTTCATCTTTATGAATTCTAATGACTTCGGAAATGATATTGCTAATGATTCCAACATCTCCTTTGGCACGCATAAGGTCACGAAGCTCAAATAAACAATCACCAAACTTAGGGTCTTTAGGATTCATCTTATTTAAAGCAATGGACTTTTGAAGAATCACATCTAGATTTTGCAAGGAACAGTTTGGAAATCATTCCTCAAGAAATCTCCATATGGTATAGGCACAATCAAGAGCAGGCAAGCAAATAATCAAATTTCTAGGCAGTCCTCTAATGATAAGATTGATAGTTCTAAGATTGCGGATCAAGACAATAGACTCATCAAGGGTAGGATGCAAAGGATCAACAATGGGTGCACAAGGGCTAGTAATGTACTTGCTCAAATGATATTCATTGAAAATCACAAGCATCTCATTTTTTCACTCATGAAAGTATTCTCCATCAAGTATAGGCACTCTATGTCTAAGACTCCCCAACGTAGACTCATCCATCTTCCTCCAATGGTGATTAAACCAAAGCAATGGAAACCAAAGCTCTGATACCAATTGAAAGGATCGAGAAGAGGTGTCTAGAGGGGGGGTGATTAGACCCTCAACAAAGAAAAGTAGCAGTTTTTAATTTCTTCAAGTTAAGGTGGAGTTTTAGCACAAGTTTAAACATTCACAATACATTTCAAGCAAGCATGACAAGAGTATATGAGCAGCGGAAAGTAAAGCATGCAATTTGCAAGAATGTAAATGGATGGGATTGGAGTGTGCAAACGCAATTGGAGACACGAAGATTTTTGGCGTGGTTCCAATAGGTGGTGCTATCGTACATCCACGTTGATGGAGACTTCAACCCACGAAGGGTAACGGTTGCGCGAGTCCACGGAGGGCTCCACCCATGAAGGGTCCACGAAGAAGCAACCTTGTCTATCCCACCATGGCCATCGCCCACGAAGGACTTGCCTCACTCGGGTAGATCTTCACGAAGTAGGCGATCTCCTTGCCCTTACAAACTCCTTGGTTCAACTCCACAATCTTAACGGAGGCTCCCAAGTGACACCTAACCAATCTAGGAGACACCACTCTCCAAAAGGTAATAGATGGTGTGTTGATGATGAACTCCTTGCTCTTGTGCTTCAAATGATAGTCTCCCCAACACTCAACTCTCTCTCACGGATTTGGATTTGGTGGAAAGATGATTTGAGTGGAAAGCAGCTTGGGGAAGGCTAGAGATCAAGATTCATATGATTGGAATGGAATATCTTGGTCTCAACACATGAGTAGGTGGTTCTCTCTCAGAAAATGTATGCTGGAAGTGTAGGCACGTTCTGATGGCTTTCTCCACGAATGAAGAGTGGGTGGAGGGGTATATATAGCCTCCACACAAAATCTAACCGTTACACACAATTTACCAAACTCGGTGGGACCGAATCATAAATCTCGATCAGACCGATTTAGTTCAAAATGTGAACGTTAGGATTTTCGGTGGGACCGATATGATCAACTCGGTGGGACCGATGTGATAGGGTTAGGGTAAAACCTCAGCTTGGTTTGACCGATTACACAAACTCGGTGGGACTGATTTTGGTAATAAACTAACCAGAGAGTTGGTTAAGCAAACTCGGTGGGACCGATTGTATATTTCGGTGGGACCGAAATAAGTGCAATAGGAAACAGAGAGTTTGCAAGCCCATCTCGGTGAGACCGGGATCCCATCGGTGAGACCGACCTGATTAGGGTTTCTGGCAGTGGCTATGTCAAATGAACTCGGTGGCGCCGGATAGATCAAATCGGTGGGGCCGAGTTTGACTTTTGGTTTGGGACATATGTGGATATGAGAAAGTGGTTGAGGGCTTTTGGAGCATATCACTAAGCATTTTGAGCAAGCAAGCCATTAAGCAACACCTCATCCCTTTTAATAGTATTGGCTTTTCCTATGGACTCAATGTGATCTTGGATCACTAAAATTAAAATGTAGAGTCTTGAGCTTTAGAGCTTGAGCCAATCCTTTGTCCTTAGCATCTTGAAGGGGTTCCACATCCTCTTATCCACGCCACTCCACTGTTGAACTCGTATGAAATATACTAGATAAAAGTATTAGTCCAACAAGAGATATGTTGACATTAATTACCAAAACCACCCAGGGAGTACTTGTGCTTTCAACCACCAGTACCTTTGACGGAGATCACGATACATCTTGGTGCTACCTGGATGAATAGATAGCAGTGTATCATGTGCCTCCTTCATGACCTTATCAGTCATAAGCTTGAAGCGAGGTACCACAATGCGGTCTCTGAAATACAAGGTTCCATCTTTAGACAGTGAGAAATCCCTGTACTTTTCCAGGCGAAGATCTTTCTTCATCAGATCAATTTCAGCATCTTTAGCTTGCGCATTCTTAACAGCTTTCTCAAGGTCTGGTTGTATCACAAGGTTATTAAGAGAACCCTGTGGAATAATACACAGATTCAGCTTGCACAGTTCTTCAAAAAGACGAGGTTGAGCTCGCCTAACCATGAGGTTGTCGCAATAGGACTTGCGGCTTAAGGCATCAGCCATCATGTTAGCCTTGCCAGGGGTATAAGAAATACCCAAATCATAGTCCGTAATGGCCTCCATCCATCTTTGCTGACGGAGGTTCAGAGATGGCTGGGTGAACAAGTACTTCAGACTTTTATGATCAGTGTAGATCTCGCAACGATTACCGAGGAGGTAATGTCGCCACAACTTCAATGCATAGATCACATCAGCTAGTTATAGATCATGTACTGGATAGTTCTCTTCATGCGGGCGCAACTGTCGAGAGCCATAAGCAATTACTTTACGCTCTTGCATTAGGACACAGCCTAATCCTTCACGGGATGCGTCACAATAAATCACGAAGTCTTTGCGAGAATCTGGAGGAGCAAGTACTGGGGCAGATGTCAGCTTGTCTTTGAGTGTTTGAAAACTTTCCTGACATTTGTCTGTCCACTCAAACTTAACGCCCGTGTGAAGCAGATCAGTCAAAGGCTTAGCAATCTTGGAAAAGTTCTCGACAAATCGACGGCAATAGCTTGCAAGGCCGAGAAAACTTCTCACTTGCTTGACATTCTTCGGAGGAGTCCAATCAGGAATAGCCTGAACCCGTTCCGGGTTAACAGCAATGCCATCCTTGGAAATCACATGTCCAAGGTAGGTTACTTCAGAAAGCCAAAATTCACATTTGGAGTATTTGGCATACAACTGGTGTTCTCGGATCCTTTCCAGTACAAGACGAAGGTGTTCAGCATGTTCTTCTTTATTCTTCGAATAAACCAGAATATCATCCAAATATACCACGACAAATTTGTTGAGATAATCCATGAAGATGTAATTCATCAGACGGGAGAATGTGGCTGGAGCATTTGTTAAGCCAAATGACATTACGGTGTACGCATAATAGCCATAGCGAGTAACAAATGCAGTCTTGGGAATATCCTCTTCGCGGACACGGATCTGATGATAACCCAACCTCAAGTCGAGTTTAGGAAACACCGATGATCCAGCAAGTTGATCATACAAATCATTGATCCGGGGAAGCGGATATTTGTTCTGGATTGTGGCTTGGTTAATGGGCCGATAATCCTGAACCAATCGGTTAGTTCCATCCTTCTTCTTAATGGAGAGTGAAGGTGTTCCCCAAGCAGAGGAACTGGGGCGGATGAAACCCTTCTTAAGTGACTTGTCGATTTCTTCCTTAAGCTCGAGAAGGTGGTGCGGAGGCATCTTATAAGGACGCTTCGCAATAGGAGTTGTGTCTGGTTTCAAGTCGATGACAAACTCGACAGCTCTAGCAGGGGGTATTCCTGGAAGTTCTTTTGGAAAGACATCTTGAAAATCATGAACAACTGGAATGTTCTCGATGCCTTCAAGAGGTGAAGCATTCAATGCATTCAGAGCATATATCTGGCTCTTAGCATCATGAGCTATTCGGGCTGAGTATCTGACTATTTGGCTAGAAGGATGGGTAAGTTGGACTTTCTTAGTGGCACAGTCAATCAAAGCATTGTGGGCGATCAACCAGTCCATACCGAGAATGATGTCTATGTCGAAAGGTCCAAGAGCAATAAGGGAAGCAGAGAACATCAACCCTTCAATTCTGATCTGATTGTTATGACTTACCATTTTGGTTTGCCACCTGGAACAAGGAGTGATGATTTCTAAAGGAGTGGGTAATGAGCTCATAGCTAGCCCATGCAATTGTGCAAATTGCTGGGACACGAAGGAATGGGATGCACCTGAATCAAAAAGAACAGAAGCTGGCACTGAATTCACAAAGAGTGTTCCCAGCACAATAGTCGGTTCCTTCTGAGTCTTTTCAGCATTGACGTGATTAGCATGGCCAAGTACAACAGCAGACGGTATGATATTACGGTTTCTGAATCGGCGGTTTCGACAACTCTTCTTACGACCAACAGGAGGACAAATTGCATTCTGATCATTATGAGATGGAGCCACAACATTGGACTGTCCACCCTGAATCATTAGCCGTCTCGGCGGTGAAGGCAAACGAGGTGCAACATAAGACGGCCTGGGCGTTGGAGCAGGTCGATGATGTACATTGTGCGAAATCCACACTCGACGTTTCTGAACAGGCTGACCCGAGGATGAGCCAACATCACGAGTGCGCTTGAGCAACTCCTGGTACTTAGTCAGAGCAGTTTCAACTTGGAAAGATTGGCTGACAAGCGTTGCGAAGTCTGTGCAATCATGGACAGCAAGTGCAAGGTTTATATCAGTATGCAGTCCTTCACGGAATTTCTCCTGCTTGCGAGCGTCAGTGCAGATGTCATCCGCAGCATAGCAGGATAATTCAAGGAATTTCCTCTGGTATTCATCCACAGTCATTTTTCCCTGAGAGAGTTTGCGGAACTCCTGCTTCTTCTGGTCCATCAGACCTTGAGGAATGTGCCGTCCACGAAAAGCTGACTGAAATTCCTGCCAAGTGGTTACAGTTTCAGCAGGCAACATGCCCTTGTGGCTTTCCCACCATTGAGCAGCTGGACCCTTCAAATAAAATGTCGCGAAGGTGACGTAATTGTCAGCAGCAACATTAGCTGATTCCATCTCAAACAGGATGTCACGAAGCCAATCATCAGCATCCATAGGATTGGTGGAGTTGCGGAAAATAGACGGGTTGAGGCGCATAAATTCTGGCAGTTTTACTGGGGTAGGCTGTTGATGAGCATTCTGGTTTGGGAACTGAGCCAATATCCCGGTCATAACCTGACGGTTCAGTTCAAACTGCTGCATCATTGCGGCAATATAGGGTGAAGGTGGAGGATCGTCGGCCATCCTGCCAAATCAACAGGGGCAGTTTAGAAATAACAACTGCATGTGTATGGAGTTATTCATGATGTAACACGAGAAATGAACAAGAAGGCATCAGATGCATATTAGTTGTCCTTAAGGACATACAGAACGATGCACGGAATTGGACACAAACGGCGGTAGGAGTTCAGAAACGAACGCAGCTAGACAAGCTAGGCGGCGCGCAGGCACGCGGTAAGGAAGTACACAACGAGACATAGCAAAGGCTACATCAACGTCGGAGAAAACTGTTGGGGCGAGGAATCTGCAAGTGACAACACACAGGGTGCCCTCGATAAAAGGATCCTGCAAGCAGATCCTGGACCACAATCTTGAAGAAAGGGGGGTAATTTCAGAACTCCGGGTGGATGTGATCACGAGAACCTAATGTTAGAGTCAGTAAAACTATTAACCCGAATAGAAGAGAGAGCAGAGTCCCAGAGTATAGACGAGGAGTGAAAGATCCTAATACCACCCAATTGGTGACGTGGGCCCGTAAGCCACACAGCCATGTTAGTAAAACAGTTTTTGGTTTCTAGACTCAACTTCGGCCAAGGAGTTTGGAAGGGGGATTCCTACAGGCAGTCGTCTCTGATACCAACCTGTGACGCCCCCGACTCAATCGTGCACTAATCATACACGCAAATGCACATGATCAAGCCTAAGGACTCACGGGAAGATATCACAACACAACTCTAAAACATAAATAAAGTCATACAAGCTTTATATTACAAGCCAGGGCCTCGAGGGCTCAAATATATAAGCTCAATGTCATACAAGCATCAGCAGAAGCATCAGATATCTGAGTACAGACATAAGTTAATAGAAAGGCCTTTTAGAAAGGCAAGGCAAAATAAAACACTACGATCGAAAGGCGCAGGCCTCCTGCCTGGGACCCTCCAAACCTACTCCTGGTCGTCGGCAAGCTCGTAGTAGTATCCACCCTCGGGGTAGTAGTAGCGATCGTCGGCGGGGGCAACTGTCTCAGGGGCTCCGCCATCTGGTTGCATCAAAAGGATATGGGGAAAAAAGAAAGCAAAGCAACCGTGAGTACTCATCCGAAGTACTCAGCAAGCAAGGATCTACACTACATATGCAACATTATCAAAGAATGGCTGTATATGTGGACTGGACTGCAGAAATGTCAGAATAGAGAGAAGGCCTAGTCCTATCGAAGACTAGCATCTTCAGCGATCTTGCAGCATTAGAAGAGTGTAGATTAGTACAGCATAAAGTAGTAGTAGTATTAAGTCTCAACCTCACCCAGAGATCCTTTCTCGACTCCCTGCGAGAAAGCAATCCCAGAGCCATACAGTTATCAACCTCGTCCAGAGATCTCTTCTCGACTCCCTACGAGAAGCAATCCCAGAGCCATAATATCCAATTCTAGTTGTATCGATCAGGATACAACTCCGAGCGTCCGTTACCGAGGATTCGACTATGCATAGATTAGTTCTCCCCTGCAGGGGTGGACCAACTTACCCACCACTCTCGCTTAACTCCAGCCAGACACACTTTTCTGTGTCATGCCCGGCCTCGGCCAAATGACACACCGCAGCCCTACCTAGAGCTCAGCAGAGAGGTCCCCGCCGGTCTACATCCTAAGCACTCAGGGGTCTTGGGCCATCGCCCTGTGCACTCCGGGTCATTGCGAGCAGGGTGGATACCAGCGCCAACGGCATGATCCGACCCGGCCGCAATGCTGAACTGGATGTCTGTCAGAGCTTTCGGCTGATGCCACGATGCAGAGTACCCATATTTATTCCCGCGTGATGGTTAGTGCTATCGGGCCAGAGGCCCACTCGAATCAAATATCCAAATCGTTAGTACCTTGGGGGTGCGGTAATGAGCAGAGACTCACGAAAGATGTGACCCCGTCGCCCCGTCTCGAGGACTTGCGGCAAGGGCCAAGAATGCCCGGCCACGCCTCGTATTCTCACTCGGGCACCATCCAGGTCAACCCGTCTTCACATCACACGCGGGTACCCCCTCAGGGTCGACCCGCCTTTCCAAGTAACAGTGTAAAGTCCAAGTATCCGTGTGTCCATAACATCAGGGGAATCCGAGGTATCACCCTCGTTGGATTCCTACTTGATGTATCCATCAAGGTGAACTCGGAGGAATCACCCTCGATGGGTTCACACTTGATGTGTTGCACGACATGGTTGTATCGAAAGTGGAGAAGGAGGAATCACCCTCGATGACCACGACCAAATAGCTACTCTACAGAGTTAACATCAGGAGTGCTATACGAGGTATCACCCTCGGCACTTGATAGTAACGCTGCAGTGTCGTTACAACTAAGGGGGTGATGTGCAGTGCTGGGGCCTGGTCATCGAGTCTTCCGATGATCCAGCGGGGCAATCGGGACAAGTGGGGTCACTGATAGGTCTCTACCCAGCCTATACTAGACAGTTTAGGATAAGCAGGTAAGGTTTCAATAGCAGGTTACAATAAACAGGTCATGCATCAGAATAGGTAAAGCAGTAGTAATAGCAGTTCTAATGCAAGCACAAGAGAGACGAGAATAGGCGATATAGGCATGCTCAAAGGGGGGTGCTTGCCTGGTTGCTCGGCGGCAAGGGCAAGGTCGTCAATGGTGTCATCGGGCTCCTGAGCTGCGTCGGTCTCGGGGACTGCGTCTGTACCGGGGTCTATCAGGAGAGAAGAGGGGGAGGAAACAAATAAATACACAGCAAGCATTGCAACACAGAGCAGGCTATGCTAACGTGTAGCGCAGGGTTGCCTAAAGACATGTCTAAGTCATTTAGCTATTTTAGGAATTTGTTTGGATTTATTATATAAAAGCCAGGCACTATTCATTTATCTAAAACAGGCAAAAAGTTCCATGTTCATCTAGCTAGGGGCATCTGACAGGAATACGGAGGGCGTATTCAGACTCGTATCAAAATTCTGAGCAACTTTCATGTAATAATTATTTTCATCGGAGTTACGGTTTTATTTTATATGATTTTCTAAATTTTTTATGATTTTCTGGAATTTCTGGAATTGTTTTTTAATTATTAATTCCGAATTATCCAAAACAATAGAAATACTTTTTATACTCAGAGCCAGCTAGCCTATTAGAATGACAGGTGGGGTCCAGTGGCTGAGTCAGCATGTACAGTCAGCAAGTCAACAGTCAAAGTGTTGACTGGGGTCAAACATGAACAGTGACAGTGGGGGCCCACATGTCGTACTCACAGATCCAGTTAAGAGTTTTTAATTAAACTAAACCAAATTAGTTAGTGGCCTGGGGCCCAGTAGTCAGAGGGGTTAGGGGGGTTAGTTAGCACCTAATTGGCTGACGGGTGGGTCCCACCGGCGATTTAAATGCCGGCGCGCGCCGGTGAGCACAGAAGACGGTGGCGACACGCGGCAGGCCAACGAGATTTGCCGTCCGGCGTCCAAATCGCGCACGGACGATGACGTTCGAAAGCCCTCATCGAACCGCATCCAACGGTGCTACGCGTGTGGACTGAGGCGGTCGGTAACGCCGGCGACGAGGACTACAGCGGCGGCCAGAGTACGCGCACGGGAGGGACGACAGCCACGATGCACGGGGACGAGAGGGAAGAGGCTAGGAGGGAAGAAGGAGCTCACAGGGGAGCCGCGGGTGAGCTTGGGGAGGCCGGGGCGCGTCGAAGGCGGCGGATCGAGCGGCGGCGACCGGCGGATGCAGCAGAGGGAAACGGCGATGGCGATGGCTTGGCGGCATCCTGGCTCCAATGGTTGCACGTAGACGACGTAGTCGAGGGTGCTGGAGCCCCTGGACGTCTTCCCGTGGCTCGGGGAGGTCGTCGGCCATGGCAATGGCGAGGCGATGGTGATGGGTGCACTCGGGCACTGCTCGATGCCGAGGAAGAGCGGCGCGAGAAGGAAATAGAGGGAGCTAGGGCTATCCGGGAGAGAGAGGAGGGGCTGGGGGTGGTCTTATCCTTCCCAGGGCAGCGCTGTCGACCGCGGGGCAGGGGGGCCGGCGCGGCGGGTGCGGGCGTGCAGACACGGCGGGAGGAGGGAGATGACGTGGCGAGCTGGGCCGGCACTGTGCCACTTAGGCCCAGGCGCTGCGGCCTTTTTTTTCTTTTTCTTCTTTTCTCTTTTCTGTTTTCTTTTCTTATTTCTATTTTGTAAATAGTTAGGCCACAAAATGACTTTTACAAAATCAGAGACCTAGCTCATAATTAGCAGTGCATTATACCCTAACTCCAAAAACTAGTTTGGGCAAAATATAATTTCATATTTAATTTAGATTAAATAAAAGGTTAATAAATGTTGTCTTTAGTCACTGTTTGAGGATGTTTGAGTCACTTACCCAATTCCAATAATGTTGGTTTCAATTTTAGAATTGTCTCTGATTTACTTGCTATTTAATGAACAATTTAGTTTCTGATTTGAGCAACTTTTATTTTTCACTTTCAGTTTGAATTTCCATTTGAATTTGAACTTGAAATGAGATACGTTCCAAATGATGTTTAAGCACTGATGATCATGATGACATGGCATAATCAAAAGGTGATCACGGTAGCTTAATACGTGGGGTGTTACACCAATCGATCGATGTGTTGCATCAAGCCCCCATGCAAGACATAGCCGGTTGGGTTGCCTCTTGATGAATAGTGCATGTTGTTGGCGCGCGTGTGATACACGCAGACACGAGTCGAGACGCATCGGTCGAGCCGGTTGGTTGGCTGTGGATGAACAGTTCTCATTGTTGCCGCCCGCTCGTATGCCCCACCCCAGCCCGTGGGGGTTGGATGAACAGGACCCCGTGGTAGTAGGCTGTTGTCGCTGGATGAATAGGACCCTAAGGAGGTCATGACGCGGTACACCACAACCCAGCCGGTTGGGGTGGATGAGTAGGACCCCATGGAGGTTGTGGAGGCTGGAGGAAGTGGACGGTGATGAACAGTAGCTGGTGGAGGCTGGAGGAAGTCGACGATGGATGAACAGTAGTTCGTGGAGTCCCGTTTGCGGTACGCCACACCCCTCCCGATAAACAGGACTCCGTTTTGACTATAGGCGGTTGGAGAGAAGTCCATTCCCTCTGTTTTGCGGTACGCCAGACCCCTCCTGATCAACAGGACCCTGTTTCAACCGTAGGCGGTTGGCGAGAAGTCCGTTTCGTCCGCTTTGTGGTACGCCAGACCCCTCCCGGTCAACAGGGCCCCGTTTCAACCGTACGCGGTTGGCGAGAAGTCTGTTTCATCTGCTTTGCGGTATGCCAGACACCTCCTAATGAACATGACTCCGTTTTGACCATAGGCGGTTGAACAGAAGTCTATTTCCTTCGCTTTGTGGTACAACAGACCCCGAGTTGGTGGGGGGTTGATGAACAAGACCCTGTTTTGGCTGCTCCATCCAAGCCGGTTGGCACTCGATGAACAGGGCACATTCCGACCAAGTCGGTTGCCTTCCAATGAACACAATGTTGTTTCTCTATTCCGACCCAGCCGGTTGGCTGCCGATGAACAGGAGGTCGCTGTTGCCGTCCGTTGCCTCTCCATGTACACGAGCCCTGGTCGTACATATGCGTGAGTACGCGTTCGAGACCCCGCCTGTATATGTGCGTACATGGTCGTATTTTTTGCGGCATGATTGTATGTATGTGTACATGATTTAGACGGGACTGCCTGAACTGCTACCGCTCCTTACTCGGCCACGGTTCATCATGGTAGAGAGAACAATCGACCAATATGTATGTACACATTTGCGACCAGACAGATAACTCTACATACGCGTCGACCTGGTGGGTCCCAAGTGTCAGGGGGAATAAGGAGGCACTTCCTTCCGTGCAAAGATATAGCTGGTGGGTCCCAAATGTTAGGTGGAGGATTTGAGTTTTTTCTTGCGTAATAAGGAGACACTTCCTTGCGTGCGAAGATGTAGCTAGTGGGTCCTAGCTGTCAGGGGGGAATCTTTTTTTCGCGTAATAAGGAGGCAGTTCCTTCCGTGCGAAGATATAACTGGTTGGTCCCAGCTATCATGTGGAGGATTTGATTTTTTTCGCTTAATAAGGAGGCACTTGTGTGTGAAGATGTAACTGGTGGGTCCTAGCTGTCATGGGATGGAATCAGTTTTTTCGCATAATAAGGAGGCAGTTCATTCCGTGCGAAGATATAGCTGGTGGGTCCTAGCTATTAGGTGGAGGATTCGATTTTTTTGCGTAACAAAGAGGCACTTCCTTGTGTGCGAAGATGTAGCTGGTGGGTCCTAGTTGTCAGGGGGCGGAATCATTTTTTTGCGTAATAAGGAGGCACTTCCTTGCGTGTGATGATGTAGCTGGTGGGTCCTAGCTATCAGGGGGAATCATTTCTTCACGTAATAAGGAAGCACTTCCTTGCGTGCGAAGATGTAACTGGTGGGTCCCAGCTATTAGGGGGTGGAAACTTTTTTCCGCATAATAAGGAGGCACTTCCTTAGGTGCAAAGATGTAACTGGTGTGTCCTAGCTATCAGGGGGAGGAATCGTTTTCTCGCGTAATAAGGAGGCAATTCTTTCCGTGCGAAGATATAACTGCTAGGTCCCAGTTGTCATGTGAAGGATTAAAAAAAATCGCTTAATAAGGAGGCACTTCCTTGTGTGCGAAGATGTAGCTGGTGGGTCCCAGCTATCAGGGGGAGGAATCATTTTTCGTGTAATAAGGAGGCAGTTCCTTCCGTGTGAAGATATAGCTGGTGGGTTCTAGCTGTGAGGTGGAGGATTTGATTTTCTCGCGTAACAAGGAGGCACTTCCTTGCATGCAAAGATGTAGCAAGTGGGTCCCAGCTGTCAGGGGAGGAATTGTTTTTTGCGTAATAAGGAGGCACTTCCTTGCGTGTGATGATGTAGCTGGTGGGTCCTAGCTATCAGGGGGGAGGAATCATTTTTTTCACGTAATAAGGAGGCACTTGCATGCGAAGATGTAGCTGGTGGGTCCCAGCTGTCAGGGGTGGAAACCCTTTTTTCCGCGTAATAAGGAGACACTTCATTGCGTGCGAAGATGTACCTAGTGGGTCCCAGCTACCAGGGGGAGAAATCAATTTTTTTCGCGTAATAAGGAGGCACTTGCTTCCGCGCAGCGATGGACCATCTGGGGCCCTACTGTTAGCCTCTCCATGTACATCCCTTTTCTGATGGCTGTCATTTGTCGACCAGGTTGACCACACCGTGCCGAGAGCACCAACGCGGTGGACGACAGTGAGGCCTAGGAAGGGAACGACTCAGAGCCGGCGAAGACACGAAAGTTGATGCCCACACTGAGGGGAGTATGAGGGTTGATTGGTTCGGTTGCGGTGTGAGGCTACCATCATCGAAGAATAACAAGAGGTGTGGGTGAGTAGAGGGATGGACTGGCCAGCGGTGGCACACTGGTGCAGCGACGTGCTATACAAACGGTTTTTACCCTATTTTTGTGATAGAGTTTTAAACCGTCGCCTTGCCTGTGTGTGCGATAGGGAGGTTCATCCCACACGACCCAGAAATCGTCGGTGATAGGGAGCGATGATGCAGATGCTCTGCCAAATTTAATCATATGCGATGCAGGAACATATCGCACACACTATATTCTGGCACACCTGTGGGATTGGGGATCAATCACCCACGTCTCTCATGAGTCAAATGTTTCTAATTGCGCAGGGAAACCAAATGGTGTTTGACATTCAACCATTTACGAAATATTACCTAAGCCACACGGGACATCATAGAAACTATGGGCAATATGTGGCCCATCGCACATGAGTATTCTATGGCAAGCGTCTACCATGCATGACATCATCACACACGTTTCCTATACAATTTATGAGTGGGATTGCATTTGCATTGGGCACAGCTTCCTCTAAGCTCACATTTGCAATAATGTGCTATTACAAATGGTTGAGGAGCTCCTACGCACACATAGAAGTGCTGCAAATCGTCTGCTATTTGTTGTGTATCACCGACAGTTCAGTTTATATCATGTGTGCTTTTTCTTGTAGATCACAGGCGGTTGCGCTATGAGTGACGTGCGCTTTCCATTCTGGATCCCACATACTTAATTTTTTGAACCGTGTGCGCTTTAATGGCATGGTTAAAGCAAAATATCGCATTTGAATCGCCCTGCAAAAAGCAAATTCCCCATAATATGCAATTGAACAAATAGTGTCCATATGAAGAACATTCATCAAAATTCGCCACAATATGCAGTTGAACAAATGCTAGCTAAATTCCACTAAGTTATCGACATATGCAGTACATAATCATAGTGTACGAAATACGAAGACCTCGTCACATGGAAAACAATGCATCCATGCATACATGTTTAGCGGCTAACTCTAGTTGAATGCATACTCATTGTTGGAGGAACAACCATGCTGAAATTTTCATTGTCATCAATTGGCTTGATGTAGTAATTCAAAAAGAAGTTGTTGATAAATATCCTAACAACCAGCAATTCACAGCGGGGAGCGGTTCAGGGGTCATCAATTCAAAGATGAGCTGCAGGATTTTTAGATCAGAATGTGCCATATGTGTGGAGTAGAAGATAGTAATTAAGATACAGACTTACTGGTACTAAAGAGACAACATTGTTACAACAATCAGCAGATTTGCAGATGGAGATCATGTGTCTGCAAACATAGTATCCACAAAGGTTGGTCCCTTCTTGTTGTTGAGCACACTAATTTTTTGTACAAAATTAGTCACGTATTTGCCCTGTTAGGAACAACCTAACGCGTGTAAGATGTTTATTTTTTTCTTTGGGGAGAAATAGGAAGAGGTTTATTTAGAAACTACAACATGTTTATTTTCAAACCAGACTATCAGACATTTGTTATATTGTTCAGGAGCCTAAGAAATGAAGGCGAAGGTTATGGTACTTCATCGGACACTACAACATGAAAACGTACCAGTCAGGTCAAATGATCTGTGCTTCTAAACTTCTGTTGGTGCATTTATCTGCCGCACTAAATTTTTTTTATGGTTGTAATTTGTTTTCTTGTGATACCACATTTGTTCTTAACGGGCAGCAACCGGCTGTAGAAAATTGCAAGCCATTTTTGTATAGTGTAGGTTTATTGCTAGTTAATATTTTTGGTTCATCAGTCTGCTTGTAGGAAGAAAGCATCATAGGAGGCTAATGAGCCAAATCACATGAAATGGCCCAGAGGCATAATGGGTCATAATTGGGCTGGCCCAGAACAACTTGTTGAACAATTATGGGCCCTAATGGACCTATATCCCACTGAAAAATAACTGGACCAAAATCAATGAAGGCCCCAAAATATCTGGCCATAAACATTGGGCCGTAATGTGGCCCATACAGGACATGGGCCCTTAAAAGGTTGAAACTCAACTCGGGCCTTAATGGGCCATAGCATACCCAGCGTAGTTAGCGGGCCAAAAGAAAGCTTGGGCCTGAAATCTGCTGGAAATCCCATGGGCCATTAGCAGGCCGAACCCGACCTTAGACCTGTGCCAGCCAAATTACATGTTGGGCTGTCAACAGGCTGAATGCTCTTTCGGGCCATAAATGCGGCTACGTACTACACGGGCCTTTAACAGGCCGAAGTGAGGGTGGGCCAAAATTTTGACTTGGAGAACATGGGTCATTAATTGGCTGAATGTCATGTCGAACTACAAAGGGCCCAAATGTACTGTTAGCCATTAACATGCCAAAAGTAACACAGGCCGGGAAAAGGCCCAACTATTTAACGGGCCGCTAAAAGGCCAAAAGCTAAACCTTACAGAAAACGGCCCAATTCTAGCATGGGACGTTAGCAGGCCGAAAGTCACAGGCCAGGAAAGGCCCAACTCTTTAACAGGTCGCTAGAAGGCCAAAAAATAGACCTGACAGAAAATGGCCTAATTCCAGGATGGTCGCATATATAGAGCGGGTTGTTAACGTGCCGAAAGTGCCGAAGGGACGCAATGATGTCAAATGGATGCTGGTCGGTGATGGGGTGAATTGATACCCTTCTTATGGGTCGTGGTTGTACGTAAATGGGCCATGTGCAAGCAGGCCATTATTGGGTCGGCCTTTTTAACCTAAATGGGCCACTTTTGGGCCGTGCCACATGTCAATGTATCATAGGCGTCTCTCATCCATTGAATGGATGACATCTGTCACAACGCCAAGCTGACACGTGAATTTTACACATGAAAAATCACGTTCGTGGTTGTTAATGGGTTATCGAATCCAAAATCGGACCCGATAGCTTAAGGGTGACCCGTTACGGTGGATGCCACATGCCAGTTACCCTTGACGAAAACACTTACCGTCATGGAAGTGGACATTTCCGTGATGATAATTTGAGTGTTATCATGGAACACTTCTACGACAGCACAGGTATAAATATTTTTATTCTGTCATAAAATCGTCACAGATGTACATGCATGACAGAAAATGTGACCTACTGTGAAAAACACATATCATCATGGAAGTGTTTTTTTGTAGTGAGGATTCCATCTTGGGTACGCCGTGGGGCATCGTAAACGTGGCCCACTTGCCAGTTGCCTAGGGGTCCTTGGCCCAGTCCATAGTTGAGGGGCCGATGTGGTTGGCACCCCCTAGTCTACGACGCCATCAGTAGCCCCTCAGCTGGTCCTCCAAGCCGAGGATAGGTCCTCGGACGACTTGTACTTCGCCACTGATCTTCAACCTTGCAAACCGGTTCACCATTTCTTTCTTCATCTTCCTCCATTGTAACCATGCCTTAGTCCGAGAAGTCATATACCATGGAGCTCTGATACGTCTCCAGTGTATCTATAATTTTTTATTGTTTCATGATATTATATTATCAATCTTGGATGCTTTATATGCATTTTATGCTATTTTATATCATTTTTTGGGACTAACCTATTAACCCAGTGCCCAGTGCCACTTCCTATTTTTTGCTTGTTTTTGGCTTTTCAGAAAATCGGTACCAAATGATGTCCAAACACGATGAAACTTTACGGTGATTTTTTCTGGACCAGAAGGGACCCTAGAAGGTTTGATAGAAGGCCAGAAGACCTACGGGAGAGCCATGAGCTCAGGGGGCGCCCCAGGGGGTAGGCACGCCTCCTGAGCTCGTGGGCCCCACCTAGCTCTGTTTGACCTAATTCCACCTCTATAAATTCACATATATTCCCAAACCAATAGAGGGCCACCCGAAACACTTTTTCCACCGCCGCAAGCTTCTGTTCTTCCATGATCCCATCTGGAGGCCTTTTCCGGTACTCTGCAGGAGGGGAATCGATCACGGAGGGCTTCTACATCATCCTTGCTACATGAGTAGTTTACCACAAACCTATGGGTCCATAGCTATTAGCTAGATGGCTTCTTCTCTCTCTTTGATCTTCAATACCATGTTCTCCTCGATCTTCTTGGAGTTCTATCCGATGTAATCTTCTTTTGCGGTGTGTTTGTTGGGATCCGATGAATTGTGGGTTTATGATCAGATTATTCATTGAAAGTAATTGAGTGTTTTTTGAACTTTATTATGCATGATTGTTATAGCTTTGTATTTCTCTCCGATCTATCCATTTGGTTTGGCCAACTAGATTGATTTATCTTTAGTGGGAGTGGTGCTTTGTAATGGGTTCAATCTTGCAGTGTCCTCACCCAGTGACAGA
Source organism: Thinopyrum obtusiflorum (assembly GCA_036873465.1). Taxonomy (NCBI): domain Eukaryota; kingdom Viridiplantae; phylum Streptophyta; class Magnoliopsida; order Poales; family Poaceae; genus Thinopyrum; species Thinopyrum obtusiflorum. The sequence goes on along the minus strand of JAAAWM010011770.1, from coordinate 31,546 downwards.
AGGGGTAGCGAGGCACCTATTGTATTGTATTACTGCTATTAAGGGTAAAATGATGGGGTTTAATCATATTGCTTGAGTTTGCTTTGTCTACATCATGTCGTCTTGCTTAAGGCATTACTCTGTTTGTCATGAACTTAATACCATAGATGCATGCTGGATAGCGGTCAATTGGAGTAATAGTAGTAGATGCAGGCAGGAGTTGGTCTACGTGTCATGGACGTGATGCCTATATACATGATCATTGCCATGAATACGTCATAACTATACGTCATAAGAGTGCGTATAATCCATGGACTCACATTAGTAATAAAGAACTCACATACTTATTGTGAAAGCCTATTAGCCCTCGAAGCAAAGTACTACTACGCATGACCCTAGGGGGTAGATTGGTAGGAAAAGACTATCCACTACAAAAAAGACACATCCGTGACATTAAGGCCCGATATAAAACTTTTTCTGTCATGGTTATGACACTTCTATGATGATAATTGTGACAAAAATAGGTATCATCATAGATGTGGTGGGCTCCTACTTCTATGACAAAAAATCATGACAGAAAATGGGCTTTTCGTCCTGGGTCGGCTGGAGACGCACCTGCATGACATTCTTTGGGTCGTCCATGACGTAAAAAATCATGGTAGAAGTGAGCACAAGGAAAATTACGGGGAGTTCCCGGTTACGGTGGATGGTCTGGGCCGAGCGATGCAGTGTGGTTTGTGCGTTGCTACTTGTGAACTGCGTTGGGATTTCCCCGAAGAGGAGGGGATGATGCAGTACAGTAGACATAAGTATTTCCCTCAATTAATAACCAAGGTTATCAATCCAGTAGGAGAACCAAGCAACACCTCGTTAGTAGCACCTGCACACAAACAACAAATCCTTACAACCCAACGCGGACAAGGGGTTGTCAATCCCTTGACGGTTATGAGCAAGATTAAATTGTATGCTATTTGATAGATAGATCAAACAAAAATATGAAATAAATAGATAAAGTAAAAATGCAACAAGGTATTTTTGGTTTTAATATATGATAATAGATAGACCCGGGGGCCATAGTTTTCACTAGAGGCTTCTCTCTTGAAAATAGCATATGGTGGGTAAACAAATTACTGTTGGGCAATTGATAGAAAAGCAAATAATTATGACGATATCCAAGGCAATGATCATACATAGGCATCACATCCGAGACAAGTAGACCGAAACGATTCTGCATCTACTACTATTACTCCACACATCGACTGCTATCCAACATGCATCTAGAGTATTAAGTTCATAAAGAACGGAGTAACGCCTTAAGCAAGATGACATGATGTAGAAAAGATAAATTCACGTATGAATAAGCCCCATCTTTTTACCCTTAATAGCAATGATACATACGTGTCATGTCCCCTTATGTCACTGGGATTGAGCATCGTAAGATCGAACCCATTACAAAGCACCTCTTGCCATGGCAAGATAAATCAATCTAGTTGGACAAACCAAATCAATAGATTAGAGAAGAAATATGAAGCTATATTAATCATGCATAAAAGAGTTCAGAGAAAACTCAAATAATATTCATGGATAGATCTGATCATAAACTCATAATTCATCGGATCCCAACAAACACACCACAAAAAGTGATTACATCAAATATAACTCCAATAACATCAAGGAGAACATTGTATTGAAGAACATCGATAGAGAAGAAGCCCTCTAGCTACTAACTATGGACCCGTAGGTCTGTGGTAAACTACTCACGCATCATCAAAAGGGTAGCAAGGATGATGTAGAGCCCCTCCATGATTGAATCCCCCTCTGGAAGAGTGCCAGAAAAGGCCCCCAGATGGGATCTCTCGAGAATAGGAACTTGCGGGGGCGAAAAAGGTATTTCATGGACTCCTCTATTGGTTTCACAATTTTAGAGAATTTATAGAGGCGTAGTTAGGTCAAACGGAGCCACGTGGGCCCCACGAGCCACCAAGGCATGCCCTGGTGCCTCGTGGGCCACTGCTCCATCTTCTCGTCCCCTCCCAAAGCTTCCAGGGTCTCTTATGTCCAGAAAAAAAATCACCAAAAAGTTTCGTGGCATTTGGACTTCGTTTGGTACTAATATTCTGCAATACCAAAAACTAGCAAAAAACAACAACTGTCACTGGGCACTAAGTTAATAGGTTAGTCCCAAAAAATGATATATTGTTGCTTGAAATTGTATATCAAACATCCAAGATTGATACTATAATAGCATGGAACAATAAAAAATTATAGATACGTTGGAGACGTATCACGCGTTTCTCTCGTACGGGCGTGTGTACGAGTGATACGTCTCCAATGTACCTATAATTTATGAAGTATTCATGCCATGTTTACAACAATTTTATATGGTTTTGGTATGATTTGATTAGAACTAACCCGGACTAACGTTGTTTTTAGCAGAACTACCGTGGTATCATTTTTTGTGCAGAAATAAAAGTTCTCGGAATGAGCTGAAAATTTACGGTGATTTTTTATGGACCAAAAGAGACCCCCGAAGCATCGGAGCTGGGCCACAAGGTGGACGAGGGATCCATTAAGCTAGGGGGCGCGTGCGCCGAGCTTGTGGGCCCTTCGGGCACCCCCTTGACGTGAGACCGACGCCAAAAATTCCTATAAATACCAAAAAACCCCGAAAAGAACCCAGATGAGAAGTTTCACCGCCGCAAGCCTCTGTAGCCACGAAAACCAATCGGGACCCTGTTCTGGCACCCTACTGGAGGGGGAAATCATCACCGGAGGCCATCTTCATCATCCCGGCGGCCACCATGATGAGGAGGGAGTAGTCCACCCTCGGGGCTGAGGGTATGTACTAGTAGCTATGTGTTTGATCTCCCTCTCTCGTGTTCTTAAATTGGCACGACCTTGATGTACCGCGAGCTTTGTTAATATATTTGGATCTCTCTACCTTCTTGTGATGAATTGAGTCTTGCTCTTTGAGGTTTCGTTATGTTGGATTGAATATTGGATTTGAGAACACTTGATGTATGTCTTACATATGGATTCCTAAGGTGACATTGGGGTAATCTATGCATAGAGGTTGATGCACGTTTTTGTCCTACGTTCTCCGATAGAAACTTTGGAGTGATTCTTTGTTGCATGTTGAGGGGTCGTTATATGATCCAATTATGTTTTCATTGTTGAGAGATTTTTCACTAGTGAAAGTATGAACCCTAGGCCTTGTTTTCAAGCATTGCAATACCGTTTTTGCTCACTTTTGTTACTAGTTATCTTGCTATTTTTATATTTTCAGATTACAAAAACCTATATCTACTATCCATACTACACTTGTATCACCATATCTTTGCCGAACTAGTGCACCTATACAATTTATCATTGTATTGGGGGTGTGTTGGGGACTGATAACCCACAATTATAGGGGAGCGCAACAGTTTTCGAGGGTAGAGTATTCAACCCAAATTTATTGATTTGACACAAGGGGATCCAAAGAATATTTGTAAGTATTAGCAGTTGAGTTGTCAATTCAACCACACCTGGAGATTAATTATCTGCAGCAAAGTGATAAGTAGCAAAGTAGTATGATAGTTTTGATAGCAATAGTAACAGTAACAATAATGGTAACAGTGATAGCAATGATTTTTGTAGCAAGTGTAACAGTAGCAGCAAAGTAGTAACTTAGGAAGAACAATATATGGAAAATTCGTAGGCATTGGATCGGTGAATTCGTTGGATGATATTCATCATATAACAGTCATAACCTAGGGCGATATGGCACTAGCTCCAGTTCATAAATATAATGTAGGCATGTATTCCGTAAATAGTCATACGTGCTTATGGAAAGAACTTGCATGACATCTTTTGTCCTACCCTCCCGTGGCAGCGGGGTCCATAAGGAAACTAAGGGATATTAAGGCCTCCTTTTAATAGAGTACCGGAACAAAGCATTAACACATAGTGAATACATGAACTCCTCAAACTATGGTCATCACCGGAAAGTATACCGAATACTGTTACTCCGGGGTTTGCGGATCATAACACGTAGTAGGTGACTATAACTTGCAAGATCGGATCTAGAACATAGATATAATGGTGATAACATAAATGGTTCAGATCTGAAATCATGGCACCTGGGCCCAAAGTTACAAGCATTAAGCATGGCAAAGTCATAGCAACATCAATCTTAGAACATAGTGGATACTAGGGATCAGGCCCTAACAAAACTAACTCAATTACATGATGAATCTCATCCAACTCCTCACCGACCAGCGAGTCTATGAAGGAATTACTCACTCCCGGTGGGGAGCATCATGGAATTGGCGATGAAGGAGGGTTGGTGATGACGAGGATCGGAGATCCCCCTCTCCGGAGCCCAAAACGGACTCCAGATCTGGCCTCCCGATGAAGAACAGGAGGTGGCGGCGGCTCCGTATCGCGAAACGAGATAATTCTTCCTCCCTGATTTTTTCTGAAAAATAGGATTTTATAGCATTGGAATCAGGGTCTGCGGAGCCACCAGGTGGGCACAACCCACCTGGGCGCGCCTGAGGGGGGGCGCCCTGGTGGGTTGTGCTCACCCAGGGGCCCCCCCTCCGGTGGTTCTTGGCTCCAGTAATTTTCTTTTATTGTATCAAAATTCTCCAAAAGGTTTCATTCCAATCCGAGAACTTTTATTTCTGCACAAAAACAACACCATGGTAGTTCTGCTGAAAATAGCGTCCATCCAGGTTAGTTTCATTCAAATCATGCAAATTAGAGTCCAAAACAAGAGGAAAAGCGTTAGGAAAGTTAGATACGATGGAGATGTATCAACTCCCCCAAGCTTAAACCTTTGCTTGTCCTCAAGCAATTCAGTTGAAAAACTGAAAGTGAAAAAAAAACTTTTACGAACTCTTTTGCTCTTGTTTACATAAATAAGCTTAAGTAGCACTGAGGTTTTCAGCAAAGATTATAACTAACCATGTCAATAATAACTTTTAAAAATTATATTAACTCATATCAATGACATAATCAACTAGCAAGCAATAATAAAACATCTCAAATGACAACACCTTGTCAAAACAATCATGATATAATATGACAACAGTGGTATCTCACTAGCCCTTTCTGAGACCACAAAACATAAATGCAGAGCATCTCCAAAGTTCAAGCAGTGACTAAATATTGTAATTCATGGTAGAAAAGATCCAGTCATGATGCATCCAACATTAACTATACACAATGCATGAGGATGACAATAGTGCTCTCAGGGTCTGGCGCTTATTTGAGAAGGTGATGACTCAACATAAAATTAAATAGATGGTCCCTTCGCAGAGGGAGGCAGGGATTTGCAGTGGTGCCAGGGTTCAATTTTTAAAACAGAGGTAAATGAAATTTTGAGAAATGCACCCTTCTTGTTTACTTTGTGACCATCAGTTATCGATATCTTCTATGCTAAACACATTAGTGGTGGTTCCCAAGCGATAAAAGTAAAGGTTTACTCCCCCTCCACCAACAAACACACTCCATGGCTAGCCGTATCCACGGGTACCGTCCATACCAACATCAATCCTGGGGGAGTTTTGTTTAATTTTTTGCAATTTGATTTCGGGACTGGGAACCCCTATTACCGCCCCTCTCGTGCAAGGACGAGTGAATAAACACTCATCATGAGAATAACCCGCTTAGCATGGAAGATACCGACTACCTCCTGTCACTCTATGACCAATCCAGGCACATAAAAAGGGTATTTATTTGAAGTTTTTAGAGGTGGCACATGCAAATTTACTCAGAACGGCAGGGTAATACCGCATATAGGTAGGTATGATGGACTCATCTGGCATAACTTGGGTTTTAGGATTTTGATGCACAAGCAGTATTTCCGCTTAGTACAGGTGAAGGCTAGCAAATAGGTTGGGAAGCGGCCAACTAGCGAGTGAAAACGGTCATGAACATGCATTATGCATAATGAACATTGGATACTAGCATGAGTAGGATATGAACACCATGAACATAAATATCATAGAGGCTATGTTGTTTTGATTCAACTACATGCATGGACATGTGCCAAGTCAAGCCACTCGAACATTCGGAGGAGGATACCATATCATCATACTACATCACAATCATTTTAACGTAATGTTGATATCCAGGATAAATCATTATCCACTCCTAGCTACTTAAGTATGGCATGAGAAACTATAATCTCTAATTGTCATTGCAAACATGTTTGATCATAATATGTTGAATCATGGATACTAGGTTAAACATATTTACAAAAACAGAACAGGTTGAGTTCATACCCGTTTCTCTCTGCCACAGCCAGTTCACCAAATATCATCATTATTGCCTTTCACTTGCACAACCGAATGATTTGAAAATAATAATAGTGCAAGAGTGCCGTGGACTAAGCTGGAATCTGCAAACATTTTATTCAAAGGAGAAGACAAGGTAATTTGGGCTCTTCGTTAGATCAATAATAATGCACATGAGAGCCACTCAATATCTTCATCATGGTCTTCTTCTTGGTATGACTCAATAAACGGAAAAGAAATTCAGAGAAACACACTAACATATTTTTGGAGTTTTTAGTTTTTCTAGAAGAAAGCAGAATAAAGAAGGAAAAACAAAAACAAGAAAAACTATTTACACGGGAAAGCTCCCAACAAGCAAGAAGAAGAATCAAGATTTTTTTTGGGTTTTTCTTTTAATACTACAACTAATTAAACTAGAAAGAAAAAACAAAAAGAAGCAGGAAATATTTTTGGGTTTTCTCAAAGTTTTTCAAACACACAAGAAGAAGGCAAGAAAATAAATCTAGTATGGATAATACAATGAAAAAGTGTGGACACCGACAAATGGAATGGAATGTGTGAACATGAATATAATGTCGGTGGAAATACGTACTCCCCCAAGCTTAGGCTTTTGGCCTAACTTAGTAATCACCACTCGTAGTAACCCTCGGGTCCCACATTGAAGTGCTGTGGAGCGGGCACCTGAGGGTCCCACTCCTGAGGCTCCTCCTCTGCAACTGCCTGGGTGTTCCGGTAGGCAATGATATCATCTGGCATAATCTGGTATCCGCCCCTGGCAATATGATCAAACAAAGCGGGTGCAGGCAACGAAATAATATCACGAGTATTAATACTGAAAACCAGGTTGTAAGGAACATCAATAGTGGTGTTCTCGCCATCAATAAATTGATGAACTGCCATAGCCTGGCGATCTAAATAAACTTTGGTTAGACGGTAATCATGCTGGCGAATCTGAATGTTAAAGTGACTCGCTAAGCAAGTAGCATAAATACCGCCATGAATTTTACCCTTAGTCCTGTTAAAGTGTAGGCGACGTGCAACAATAGCTCCCAAGCTATTAGTGTTATCGCCGTAGAGTGCATGGCGTAAGACAGCGAAATCGGGGGCACTAAGTGCACCAACCTTCTCTCTAGCAAGTAAACACTTAGCGATAAATAGAGTAAAATAATGCACTGAAGGAAACTGCAAGCTAGTGGCGGTGACACTCGACACCCCTCTCTTATCTCCCACTGACAGAGTGTGATAAAAGTCCTCAAATTCTGCAGGCCTAGGCTCTCTTGTTTCCCCGTCAGAAGGGATTAAGCATAAATCACAAAATTCAGTAAGTGGTATCTGACGGGTTTCAGCATATAAATTAAACCGCACCTCGGGGGGTTATTCCTACTTATGAAATGAATACTTTGCACAAAGGAATTTTTAAGGAGATGATATTGTTCACAGTCAGCTACGATGAAGTCAGTGAGGCCAGCATTGGCAGCAAATTGTGCGAACTCTTAACGGATTCCGGCCCCATCCATGAAGGGGTTGTGAGGCCATTCGCATGGCCGCACTTCCGCCATTCTCCGAGTTTGGAGGTCACTATCAGATGATTCACCCACAACTACCTTGGAGTTCTTCTTGGAAGCAAACTTCCTAAAGAAACTCATCTAATTCCTATGAACAAAATTCTGAAATTTTTAGTCCACACAATTTTTCTCAACAAAACTCCACAAGATTGATAGCAACCACTCATAGACATGCATAGAGGCTATATTGAGCATTCAAACTACTTAGAACTCTAAGAATTCAACATGCAAGCTCATCTACAGCAGCACCAAGAGTAGCTAATTATTCAAAATATAAAACACTAAAGCAAAAACTAATTGGACAAATGGAGGAGTCACATACCAAGTAGCAATCCCCCAAAACAGTTTCGGAAATGGAGCTTCGAGCAAACAGATCAAAATCTGCGGGTTTGAGAGCAAGAACATGAGAGAGAGAGAGCAATGGTGAATTTTTTCCCCCCCCCCCCCCCCCCCCCCCCCCCCCCCCCCCCCCCCCCCCCCCCCCCCCCCCCCCCCCCCCCCCCCCCCCCCCCCCCCCCCCCCCCCCCCCCCCCCCCCCCCCCCCCCCCCCCCCCCCCCCCCCCCCCCCCCCCCCCCCCCCCCCCCCCCCCCCCCCCCCCCCCCCCCCCCCCCCCCCCCCCCCCCCCCCCCCCCCCCCCCCCCCCCCCCCCCCCCCCCCCCCCCCCCCCCCCCCCCCCCCCCCCCCCCCCCCCCCCCCCCCCCCCCCCCCCCCCCCCCCCCCCCCCCCCCCCCCCCCCCCCCCCCCCCCCCCCCCCCCCCCCCCCCCCCCCCCCCCCCCCCCCCCCCCCCCCCCCCCCCCCCCCCCCCCCCCCCCCCCCCCCCCCCCCCCCCCCCCCCCCCCCCCCCCCCCCCCCCCCCCCCCCCCCCCCCCCCCCCCCCCCCCCCCCCCCCCCCCCCCCCCCCCCCCCCCCCCCCCCCCCCCCCCCCCCCCCCCCCCCCCCCCCCCCCCCCCCCCCCCCCCCCCCCCCCCCCCCCCCCCCCCCCCCCCCCCCCCCCCCCCCCCCCCCCCCCCCCCCCCCCCCCCCCCCCCCCCCCCCCCCCCCCCCCCCCCCCCCCCCCCCCCCCCCCCCCCCCCCCCCCCCCCCCCCCCCCCCCCCCCCCCCCCCCCCCCCCCCCCCCCCCCCCCCCCCCCCCCCCCCCCCCCCCCCCCCCCCCCCCCCCCCCCCCCCCCCCCCCCCCCCCCCCCCCCCCCCCCCCCCCCCCCCCCCCCCCCCCCCCCCCCCCCCCCCCCCCCCCCCCCCCCCCCCCCCCCCCCCCCCCCCCCCCCCCCCCCCCCCCCCCCCCCCCCCCCCCCCCCCCCCCCCCCCCCCCCCCCCCCCCCCCCCCCCCCCCCCCCCCCCCCCCCCCCCCCCCCCCCCCCCCCCCCCCCCCCCCCCCCCCCCCCCCCCCCCCCCCCCCCCCCCCCCCCCCCCCCCCCCCCCCCCCCCCCCCCCCCCCCCCCCCCCCCCCCCCCCCCCCCCCCCCCCCCCCCCCCCCCCCCCCCCCCCCCCCCCCCCCCCCCCCCCCCCCATATATTTTTCATTATCACTAGGTGAGTGTTCATTACCAGATTGAGTTTCAGCATCAGAGATAGAAACATCATTGTCATTATCAAGAGGTTTTTCTATTTCAGGTTCAGTAGAGGCATGCAAAGTCCTATCATTTTTCTTTTTCTTCTTCTTCTTAGGAGGACTAGGTGCATCAGTGTTAATTCTTTGAGAGTCTTGTTCAATTCTTTTAGGATGTCCCTCAGGATAAAGTGGTTCCTGAGTCATTTTACCTCCTCTAGTTGCTACTCTAACAGCAAAGTCATTTATATTATTATTCATTTCATCTAGCAACTCTCTTTGAGATTTAGCAACTTGTTCTAGTTGAGTTTGAACCATAGAGGCATGTTTTCCTACACCTCTAACATCATTGGAGATTCTAAATAACAAGTCACTCAAGCGAGCAATCATATCAGAACTGTATTTCAATTGTTTCATAACATTTGCATTGAAGTGATCTTGCTTTCTAATATAGTTATCAAACTCATGAAGGCATTGACTAGGATGCATATTATAAGAATTGTCATTATCATTAAATTTCATTAAATAATTTACCTCTACCACCTTGGGTGGTGGTGTATTAAGTCCATGTATTTCTTCAATAAGAGGTAAATTTTTGACATCCTCAGCTTTAATACCTTTTTCCTTCATACATTTCTTTGCCTCCTGCATATCTTTAGGACTGAGATATAAGACACCCCTCTTCTTCGGAGTGGGTTTAGGTGGTGGTTCAGGAAGAGTCCAATCATCATAATTTTTCAATATGTTATTCAACAATTCTTCAGCTTGTTCAACAGTTTGTTCCCTGAAAACACAACCAGCACAACTATCTAGGAAGTCCCTAGAAGCATCGGTTAGTCCATTATAGAAGATATATAGTATTTCATTTTTCTTAAGAGGATGATCAGGCAAAGCATTCAGCAACTGGAGAAGCCTCCCCCAAGCTTGTGGGAGACTCTCTTCTTCAATTTGCACAAAGTTAAATATTTCCTGTAAGGCAGCTTGTTTCTTATGAGCAGGAAAATATTTTCCAGAGAAGTAATAAATCATATCCTGGGGACTACGCACACAACCAGGAGCAAGAGTATTGTACCATATCTTAGCATCACCCTTTAATGAGAACGAAAATAATTTAAGAATATAATAATAGCGAATCTTCTCATCATGAGCAAAAAGGGTGGCTATATCATTCAATTTAGTAAGATGTGCCACAACAGTTTTAGTTTCGTAACCATGGAAAGGATCAGATTCAACCAAAGTAATTAACTCTGGGTCGACAGAGAATTCATAATCCTTATCATCAACAAAGATAGGTGAAGTAGCAAACTTTGGTTCACATTTCATTCTAGCATTTAAAGATTTCTCCTTCAGTTTGCATAATAATTTCTTAAGATCATCTCTATCATTGCAAGCAAGAAAGTCTCTAGCTGTCTCCTCATCCATAACATAACCTTCAGGTACCTTAGGCAATTCATATCTAGGAGAGCTAGGTCTAATAGGTGTTTCAAGATTTTTAGTTTCAATAATTTCATCAGGTTCAACATCCTCAATATTTTTAGCTCTAGCAATTTGTTCATCAAGAAAATCACCTGGTGGCACACCATCATCAAGCAAGGTACTAGCATCATCAAGTGTAGCATTCATAGAAGTAGCATCATCAATAACTTGCGACATATCAAAATTAATAGCATGTGGTGGTGTTGCAAGTCTACTCAATATAGAAGGTGAATCAAGTGCAGAGCTAGATGGCAGTTCCTTACCTCCCCTCATCTTAGAGGTAAAAATCTTAGTCTTTGTATCCTTCAAATTATTCATAGTGATAAATTGATAATAATCCCAAGTGACTCAACAAATATAACTATGCTCCCCGGTAATGGCGCCAGAAAAAGGTCTTGATAACCCACAATTATAGGGGATCGCAACAGTTTTCGAGGGTAGAGTATTCAACCCAAATTTATTGATTCGACACAAGGGGAGCCAAAGAATATTTGTAAGTATTAGTAGCTAAGTTGTCAATTCAACCACACCTGGAGATTAATTATCTGTAGCAAAGTGATCAGTAGCAAAGTAGTATGATAGTTTTGATAGCAATAGTAACAGTAACAGTAACAGTGATAGCAATGATTTTTGTAGCAAGTGTAACAGTAGCAGCAAAAGTAGTAACTTAGAACAATATATGGAAAATTCGTAGGTATTGGATTGGTGAATTCGTTGGATGATATTCATCATATAACAGTCATAACCTAGGACGATACGGCTCTAGCTCCAATTCATAAATATAATGTAGGCATGTATTCCGTAAATAGTCATATGTGCTTATGGAAAGAACTTGCATGGCATCTTTTGTCCTACCCTCCCGTGGCAGCGGGGTCCATAAGGAAACTAAGGGATATTAAGGCCTCCTTTTAATAGAGAACCAGAACAAAGCATTAACACATAGTGAATACATGAACTCCTTAAACTACGGTCATCACCGGAAAGTATCCCGAATGCTGTCACTCCGGGGTTTGCGGATCATAACACGTAGTAGGTGACTATAACTTGCAAGATCGGATCTAGAACATGGATATAATGGTGATAACATAAATGGTTCAGATCTGAAATCATGGCACCCGGGCCCAAAGTGACAAGCATTAAGCATGGCAAAGTCATAGCAACATCAATCTCAGAACATAGTGGATACTAGGGATCAAGCCCTAACAAAACTAACTCGATTACATGATGAATCTCATCCAACTCCTCACTGACCAGCGAGCCTACAAAGGAATTACTCACTCCGGTGGAGAGCATCATGGAATTGGCGATGAAGGAGGGTTGGTGATGATGAGGATCCGAGATCCCCCTCTCTGGAGCCCAAAACGGACTCCAGATCTGGCCTCCCGGTGAAGATGAGGTGGCGGTGGCTCCGTATCGCGCAACGAGATAATTCTTCCTCCCTGATTTTTTCTAGAAAAATAGGATTTTATAGCGTTGGAATCAGGGTCTGCGGGGCCACCAGGTGGGCACAACCTACCTGGGCGCGCCTGAGGGGGGGCCGTGGTGGGTTGTGCTCACCCAGGGGCCCCTCTCCGGTGGTTCTTGGCTCCAGTAATTTTCTTTTATTGTATAAAAATTCTCCAAAAAGTTTCGTTCTAATCCGAGAACTTTTATTTCTGCACAAAAACAACACCATGGTAGTTCTACTGAAAACAGCGTCAGTCCGGGTTAGTTTCATTCAAATCATGTAAATTAGAGTCCAAAACAAGAGGAAAAGCGTTAGGAAAAGTAGATACGACGAAGACGTATCAGGGACACAAGAGATTTCTTATATTTAGTTGCAGGGTTGTTTGAGAGAGACCATCTTCATCCTACGCCTCCCATGGATCGATAAACCTTAGGCCATCCACTTGAGGGAAAATTGCTACTGTCCTACAAAACTCTGCGCTTGGAGGCCCAACACGAGTCTACAAGAATAAAGTTGCATAGTAGACATCAGTGAGGCGCTCGTTAACTGAACCCGAGTGAGGCATTCGCTTACTGAACCCGAGCGATTGCACTAGCTACGACATACTGAACACGAGCAATCGATCCCACTACATAGTGAAGCCGATCGATCAATCCCTTCGCTGTTAACAAAACCCGAGTGATTCCTTCGCTGCTAACTGAACCCGACAGCTTCCTTCGTTGCTAACTGAACCCAATTGATCCTTCTCGCTGCTCACTGAAGCCGATCGAGCCCCCGTGCAAGACGTAGCCAGTTAGTGTGTTGGGTTGCCTCTGGATGAACAGTGCTTGTTGCTGCCGCGCGCGATACGTAGAATGAGTCGAGATGTGTGATGAGTCCAGCCGTTTGGTTGGTTGTGGATGCACAGTTCCCGACGGGGGTTGGATGAATGATGACCCACAAGTATAGGGGATCAATTGTATTCCTTTCGATAAGTAAGAGTATCGAACCCAACGAGGAGCAGAAGGAAATGACAAGCGGTTTTCAGCAAGGTAATTTCTGCAAGCACTGAAATTGTCGGTACAGGTAGTTTGATAGCAAGATAATTTGTAACAAGTAACAACTAACAATAGTAGCAATAAGTGCATCAAGGTAGCTCAATCCTTTTTGTAGCAAAGGATAGGCCGGAACGCTCTCTGATAATAAGTAAAGTGTTCTCGAGGACACACGGAATTTCATCTAGTCACTTTCATCATGTTTGTTTGATTTGCGTTCGCTACTTTGATAATTTGATATGTGGGTGGATCGGTGCTTGGGTGCTGTTCTTACTTGAACAAGCCTCCCACTTATGGTTAATCCCTCTCGCAAGCATCCGCAACTACGAAAGAAGAATTAAGATAAAATCTAACCATAGCATTAAACATGTGGATCCAAATCATCCCCTTACGGAATAGCGCATAAACTAGGGTTTAAGCTTCTGTCACTCTAGCAACCCATCATCTAATAACTACTCCACAATGCATTCCCTTAGGCCCAAAGATGGTGAAGTGTCATGTAGTCGACATTCATGATATGTCCATTTTGCATCATGCTTTTATGTTGATATTTATTGCATTATGGACTGTTATTTCACATTATGGTACAATACTTATGCCTTTTCGCAGAGGGAATCAGAGGTTGTCATGCGCTTTTATTTTTGGATGCACAAGCTCTTAGTGCAAAAGAATGTCATGTTATATTGTACCTTATGATAGTAACATTTATTATGCAGTCCGTCGCTTTTATTACTTTGCCATCACAAGTTCGTACAACGCTTGTTTTCCCTTACACTAAAATATCATATATATTTAGAAGCAATTTTTATTGCCTTATGCACTGACGACAACTTACTTGAAGGATCTTATTCAATCCATAGGTAGGTATAGTGGGCTCTCATAACTTGACATTGGGTTTAAGGGTTTTGGATGCACAAGTAGTATCTCTACTTAGTGTGGATTTTTGGCTAGCAAAGATATTGAGCAAGCACCACATGCTGGAGGATCTATGACAATATAACTTTTACGCGAATATGAACAAACATAAATCATTACGTTGTCTTCCTTGTCCAATGTCAACAATTTGGCATAAAATATTTAATGGGGGCTCACAATCATAGAAGATGTCCAAGATAGTATATTTGCTTGTGAATCTTCTCTTCCCTTATTAATTTTTTCATGAATTGCATCATTGACTAATGATATGTTTGTCAACTTTCAATAAATTTTACTACTTATACCTTTCCTTATGTAATGCCATTACATTCCATAAGATTAGCATATGATATTTTTCATTATTTTCTTTATTTTGGTTGAAACAAAAAGGTAAAGAAGCAAAAACTCAAACTAATCTTTATTATATAACTCTCACTCAATTACATAGATAGATAGATCATGAAACTAGCACTCGAAAATAGATCATACTAAACTTTTATTTTACTAAATCATGAAACAACTAAGGATCGAGCTAAAATAGGTAAAGGTAATAAAAGTGATGGTGATACGATATCGGGGCACCTCCCCCAAGCTTGGCACAAGCCAAGGGGAGTTCCCATACCCGTGTTTAAGTCTCCTTCTTTGGTGATGGTGGTGGTGTTGAGGAAGTAGCATTCTTCTTCTCCAGCTTACGCTTGAGAATAAAACTTTCCTCCCTCAACTCATCATTTTCTTGCTCAAGCTTCAATATATTTTTGCATAATGCCTCCTTGCTTTCCTGCAGAAAATGTGACGGGATAAATTGGATCTTAGATTTGTTTGCTCTGTTAGGGAGACTTAACTTCTTGAATTCCACGTGCATATCTCAAGGTTGAAGTAGTGGGACTTCATCCTCATCTGAGTTGTCATCCCTTGTTTCCTCCATGTCGGTGTCTTCCTCTTCTTCGATGGACCATAGGTAGGGATAAATCTCCCCAAAGATCATTGGATCCGCAGCGTAGTGGGAAACATAGCTCTCTCCATCTGAATCTTGAGACGACATATTTTTAGATCTACCAGGAAAACAACACGAAACAAGAATAGAGGATATTTCCACGATGCGGTGGTCAAATCGTCCGGGGGTATATATAAAGAATTTTTATCTTGGGAAACAAGTATACGATAGGAAAACGGATTCGGGAAGGGGCCCGAGGGGCCCACTACCCACCAAGGCACGCCAGGTGGGGCAGGCGCGCCCTGGTGCCTAGTGGGCACCTGGGTTGCCTTCCCGGTTGTTTCTTATTTTTTTTCCTAATATTCCAAAACTGACAGAAAATTTATTTGCGGAATTTTTGGAGTCGGTTTACTTACCGTATCATGTACTCTTCCTTTTCAGGGTTCTGGAGTGTTCTGGAAGGTCTCTTTTATATATTCTTCCAGTGTCATGGTTTGAATAATGTTAGTTTCAACATTAATAGGTGTACCTGGAATATAGTGCTTAATTCTTTGCCCATTGACCCCCTTCAGATTGGTGCCTTCAGCATTATTGATCTTGATAGCTCCAGAGTGATAAACTTCTTCAATGATATATGGTCCTTCCCACTTGGAGAGAAGTTTTCCTGCAAAGAATATAAACGAGAATTGTACAAAAGAACATATTCACCAACTTAGAATCCCCGCTTTTGGATTCTTTTGTCATGCCATCTTTTGACTTTTTCTTTAAATAACTTGGCATTTTCATAAGCTTGGGTTCTCCATTCATCTAGTGAGCTAATATCAAATAACCTCTCTTCACCGGCAAGTTTGAAGTCATAATTGAGTTCCTTAATTGCCCAATATGCTTTATGTTCTAACTCAAGAGGCAAGTGACATGCTTTTCCATAAACCATTTTGTATGGAGACATACCCATGGGATTTTTATAAGCAGTTCTATAAGCCTGTAGTGCATCATCAAGTTTCCTAGACCAGTTTTTTCTAGATCTGTTAACAGTCTTTTGTAATATCAACTTTATTTCTCTATTGCTAAGTTCACCTCGACCACTAGATTGAGGGTGATAAGGAGATGCAATTATATGGTTGACATCATATTTAGCAAGCAATTTACGGAAAGCACCATGGATAAAATGTGAACCACCATGAGTCATTAAATATCTAGGGACTCCAATCCTCAGGAAAATAACTTCTTTCAACATTTTAATGGAGGTGTTGTGATCAACACTACTAGTTGGAATAGCTTCTACCCACTTAGTGACATAATCAACAGTAACCAAAATATGAGTATACCCATTAGAGGAAGGAAAAGGTCCCATGTAATCAAAACCCCAAACATCAAATGGTTCAATATCAAGTGAATAATTCATAGGCATTTACTAACGTATACCAATATTACCAATTCTTTGACATTCATCACAAGATAAGACAAACTTACAAGCATCTTTGAAAAGAGTAGGCCAATAAAAACCAGATTGTAATACCTTGTGTGCAGTTCTATCTCCCGCATGATGCCCTCCGTAGGCTTTGGAGTGACATTTTCATAGGATTTGTTCCTGTTCATGCTCAAGTACACAACGTCTAATAATACCATCTACTCATTCTTTATAGAGATGTGGGTCATCCCAAAGTAATGTCTTAAATCATAGGAGAATTTTTTCTTTTGTTGATATGTGAAACTAGGTGGTATAAATTTAGCAACAATATAGTTAGCATAGTCTACATACCAAGGAGTGTTATGAGAAGCATTTATGACAGCTAGTTAGTCATCAGGGAAGCTATCATCAATAGGTAGTGGGTCATCAAGAATATTTTCTAACCTAGACAAGTTATGAGCTACGGGGTTCTCAGCTCCTTTCCTATCAGTGATATGCAAGTCAAACTCTTGTAGCAAAAGAACCCACCTAATGAGTCTAGGTTTAGCATCTTTCTTTTTCAGAAGATATTTAATAGCAGCATGACGGTGTGAATAATTACTTTAGAATCAACTATGTAAGATCTGAATTTATCACAAGCAAACACAACTGCTAGAAATTCTTTTTCAGTAGTAGCATAATTTCTTTGGGTACTGTCTAGAGTCTTACTAGCATAATGTATAACATTTAGTTTTTTCTCAACTCTTTGTCCTAGAACATCACCAACAACATAATCACTAACATCACACATAATCTCAAAAGGCAAGTTCCAATCAAGTGGTTGAACAATAGGTGCAGAAGTTAAGGCTTTCTTGAGTGTTTCAAAGGCTTCTACACAATCATCATCAAAAACAAATGGAACATCCTTTTGCAAGAGATTGGTAAGAGGCCTAGAAATTTTAGAGAATTCTTAATAAATCTCCTATAGAAACCAGCATGACCAAGGAAACTTCTTATACCTTTAATATCTTTAGGACACGCTCAATTGCATCAACTTTAGCTTTATCCACCTTAATACCTTGTTCAGAAATTTTGTGCCCCAAGATAATACCTTCATTCACCCTAAAGTGGCACTTCTCCTGTCATGGGGGACCACGATAACCTATGGGGCCATGAGCCCCTTGTGGTTTGGCAGGGGGAGATCACGTTGCACAAAGAGCACAAGCCATGGAAAACAGCACGACGGTGGTGACACTGGTGGTTTTTACCCAGGTTTGGGCTGCTGGATAGCGTAAAACCCTACTCCTGCTTTGGTGGATTGAGTGGAAGAACAATACAAGCACGCAGCGCCCAAGCCCGGCAAGGTCGCCTCGGGGAGAGCAGCTACGCGCGTACAAGTGCGTGAGGGTCTGAATCCTTTGCTAGGTCGCCTTGGACCTCCTTTTATAGCTTAAGGGGTAACAACAATGGCAAAACAATCTTTATCTACCGATTAGATAGCTAACAGTGCTATCATACCTAACTCTGGCAGTTAGGACAAAGTGCATTAAATGCACTGCTAGGTGTCATGCTGAGGGCGAAACCCGGCAGGCCTGTCGAGTCGCTTAATCATCTCTTGCTTATCATCTTGACAAGCCTATGGATGGGTGTCACTTGGATAAATCTTGTCTTCTAACGGGCCGTCGCGTGCTCAGCAGAGGCCACTTAATCACTTGGGGGCTGGACACCGCACTGATAAGTGACTTGCGTCGCTGTGCGGTGGAGCGGTGGTGCCTTGGCAGGGATCCCCGCCCCTGGCAGACCCGGCAAGCTTGCCGAGGAAATCTTGGACTTGCCCCTGGGGCGGCCTCGACCCGACCAGGCTCTCCTGCCTGGCAAGGGAGGCCATCCCAAGGTGATATTCTTCTATCTTGATTATCTTGGTCTTTTCGATCCACTCTTTGATCTCACTAAGAGCTGCTTATCTGGCTTGGCCTTGGTTTGTAGTGTTGATGTTGAACAGATGACGCCAGCACGCCTGTGTGTAAGTCTGGGCAACAAACATGAATGTTTGTTGCACCGACAGGAGCCCCCGGGCCTGGCCCACACGTGCTGCTGAGCATCATTGGGGTAGGCCCCAACAATCACACAGGCGAGCACTTGAGCCATGCTACTACGGGTTTTAGGTCTCTCTTAAGGCTCTCCTTGCTTCTTCATTAACCTATGATTGAGTCAGTTCCCAGTTTTTCCGTGAGTCGTGCGGAACGGCGTGGGTAATTCATGTCGTGGCTCGTGGGTCGCCCACGTTCACGGGGAGGTAACTGCCATTTTACTCGTCCCACTACCCCTATCATTTCTGCCACGTACGCTGCATGCATTGCGTAGGGTTGGTGGCGGATGCGTAGGGCGCAGGAATGAGTGCCATGGCAGAAAGCTGGGCATCGTGGATAGGCGCAAGAGGGCGGTCTTGATTATGTACGTCGTCAGCGATGCAGAGGAGCTGGAGTGGTGGAGTGGGGCGGTTGCCCTCTAGGTGGTGAGGAGCCAGCCCCCGGCCATGCCTCCCTATAAAAGGGGGCATGGACGGAGGGCTCACCCACACTCATCTCCTCCTCCTTCTTCTTCTTCTTCTTCTTCTTCTTCTTGCATCCCTCTCCCACTATGGTGAGGGGAAGAGGTCATGGTCGAACTTCAATGGTGGCGACGAGGGTTTCTTCTCGGCAATGCCTCCCTACCCCCGCAGATGATGCAGGGGTGGAGTCCAGCACACAAGGTGGCACCAGAGGACGTGAGCGTGGTCGCCGTGGTGTCAGGGGCCGAGGAGAACATGGAGGTGTGCTGATCGCTCCTCCCCCGGTCGCCGCGGCCCCAATGGAAGGTCACGCCGGGGACCAGCCATTGGAGTTCATTATCAAGCTGCACGGGCCACCGCGTAGCTGTCTTCAGCTTCCCACCCCATTTGCAAGGGGGATGGAGGAAGAACAGCCGCCCGGATTGAGGCTGCACATGAGGGGCTGCTGCAATGGCAGCATGCGGGCGAACGTAGAGTTCCCTGCACCTCATGTCATGCTTCTCTGGCGTGGTTGGAAAACCTTCGCTCGTGCCCATAGCTTGGCGGCGGGACACGTTTCCATTTCAAGCTAATGGAGGTCAATATGCTCTCCATCAAAGTCTTCGGGCATTCGGGTGCTCGCTTAGGGTGCTGCACGGAAAGCTCGACCGACGACGGAAGCTCCTCCTCGAGCAACAGCGACGAAGAGGACAGTGTCGGTGAAGACGACGACGTCGAGCGGGAGGACGGCGGCTCAAGCTCTAGCTGAGCGCAGGCCGCACCATCACCGTCAGGAGGGCGGTGGCGGCACCATCATCTGCACCTTGGTCTTCTTCCCCCGGCAGAGCTATTTGCCGGGGTGTTGGGTGTCGATGCCTCCGCCTCCTCCAGCAGTCTTCCAGCTCGGCCCCGATAGGCTTCCTCGTGGGCTCTAGCTTTGTCTGCCCTACCGGTGTTCCTCCTGCCGTGTTTCGCTAGTCCTGGCGGTGGTGACCAGGGCATCGCCTAGCCGCTCTCTCCGTTCGTCGTCTTCGCCCCCGCCCCTCTCGATCTTGTCAGACTGCGTTGCTACTTCTTGAGCATGCGTTGATTTTTCCCTTGAAGAGGAAAGGGTGATGCAGCAAAGTAGAGATAAGTATTTCCCTCAATTAAGAACCAAGGTATCAATCCAGTAGGAGGCACAAGCAAGTCTCCAATCTATGCACCAGCACAAACTAACAAACACTTGCACTCAGCACGAAAAAGGGGTTGTCAATCCCTTCACGGTCTCGAACAAGAGTGAGATCTAAAAGAGAAAGGTATGAAAGATTACTAAAATGTAAAACAAAGTAAAAACAAATAAAATGTAGCGAGGTATTTTTGGGTTTTTTGGTTTATATATCTGAAAATATATGATGGAAAATAGACCCGGGGGCCATAGGTTTCACTAGAGGCTTCTCTCTTGAAAGAAAATAATACGGTGGGTGAACAAATTACTGTCAAGCCATTGATAGAAAAGCGCAAAGTTATGACGATATCCAATGCAATGATTATGAATATAGGCATCACGTCCGTGTCAAGTAGACCAAAATGATTCTGCATCTACTACTATTACTCCACACATCGACCGACTCCTGCCTGCATCTAGAGTATTAAGTTCATAAGAACAGAGCAACGCTTTAAGTCAGATGACATGATGTAGAGGGATAAACTCAAGCAATATGATGAAAACCCCATCTTTTTACCCTTGATGGCAACAATACAATACATGCCTCGCTACCCCTACTATGTCACTGGGTGAGGATACCGCAAGATTGAACCCAAAACTAAGCACCTCTCCCATTGCAAGAAAAACCAATCTAGTTGGCCAAACCAAACTGATAATTCAAAGAGAAATACAAAGATATTAAATCATGCATAAAAGAGTTCAGAGAAGACTACAATAATATTCATAGATAATCTGATCATAAATCCACAATTCATCGGATCTCGACAAACACACCGCAAAAGAATATTACATCGGATAGATCTCCAAGAACATCGAGGAGAACATTGTATTGAAGATCAAAGAGAGAGAAGCCATCTAGCTACTAGCTATGGACCTGTAGGTATGTGGTAAACTACTCACGCTTCATCGAAAGGGCAACAAGGTTGATGTAAATGCCCTCCATGATCGAATCACCCTCCGGCAGGGTGCCGAAAAAGGCCCCAAGATGGGATCTCACGGGAACAAGGCCTGCGGCAGCGGAAAAGTATTTCAGTGGATGCTTCTGGTTGTTTGGGAATATTTGGGAATTTATAGGCCAAGAATAAGGGTTGGAGGACTCCCGAGTGGCCCACAAGCCAGGGAGGCGCGCCTCGCTAGGGCGCGGCCTCAGGGCTAGTGGTGCCCTCGGGACTCTTCTGGCCCCCTCTCCAAGCTTCGTGGATGTCTTCTGGTCCAAGAAAAATCATCATAAAGTTTTATTCCGTTTGGACTCTTTTTGATATTCCTTTTCTGTAAAACTCAAAAACAAGGAAAAAACAGAAACTGGCACTGGGCTCTAGGTTAATAAGTTAGTCCCAAAAATAATATAAAATAGCATATTAATGCATATAAAACATCCAAAATAGATAATATAATAGCATGGAACAATAAAAAATTATAGATACGTTGGAGACGTATCAAGCATCCCCAAGCTTAATTCCTACTCGTCCTCAAGTAGGTAAATGATAAAACAGAATTTTTGATGTGGAATGCTTCCTAACAGATTTATCCATGTAATTTTATTTATTGTGGCATGAATATTCAGATCCATAAGATTCAAAACAAAAGTTAAATATTGACATAAAAAAATAATACTTCAAGCATACTAACAAAGCAATCGTGTCTTCTCAAAATAACATGGCCAAAGAAAGTAATCCCTACAAAATCATATAGTCTGGCTATGCTCCATCTTCATCACACAAAGTATTTTATCATGCACAACCCCGATGACAAGCCAAGCAATTGTTTCATACTTTTGATGTTCTCAAACTTTTTCAACTTTCACGCAATACATGAGCGTGAGCCATGGACATAGCACTATAGGTGGAATAGAATATGGTGGTTGTGGAGAAGACAAAAAGAAGGAGAAAGTCTCACATCAACTAGGCGTATTAACGGGCTATGGAGATTCCCATCAATAGATATCAATGTGAGTGAGTAGGGATTGCCATGCAACGGATGCACTAGAGCTATAAGTGTATGAAAGCTCAAAAAGAAACTAAGTGGGTGTGCATCCAACTGGCTTGCTCATGAAGACCTAGGGCAATTTGAGGAAGCCCATCATTGGAACATACAAGCCAAGTTCTATAATGAAAAATTTCCACTAGTATATGAAAGTGTCAAAATAGGAGACTCTCTATCATGAAGATCATGGTGCTACTTTGAAGCACAAGTGTGGAAAAAGGATAGTAACATTGTCCCTTCTCTCTTTTCTCTCATTTTTTTTCTTTTTTTCTTTTTATTTGGGCTTCTTTTGGCCTCTTTTATTTTATGTAAAGTCCGGAGACTCATCCCAACTTGTGAGGGAATCATAGCTTCCATCATCCTTTCCTCACATGGGACAATGCTCTAATGATGATGATCATCACACTTTTATTTACTTACAACTCAAGAATTGCAACTCGATACTAGAACAAGATATGACTCTATTTGAATGCCTCCGGCAGTGTACCGGGATGTTCTATGATCAAGAGTGTCATGTATGAAAATTATGAACGGTGGCCTTGCCTCAAATACTATGCCAACTACATGATCATGCAAAGCAATATGACAATGATGGTGCGTGTCATAATAAAATTGAATGGTGGAAGTTGCATGGCAATATATCTCGGAATGGCTATGGAAATGCCATAATAGGTAGGTATGGTGACTGTTTTGAGGAAAATATATGGTGGGTTTAATGCACCGGCGAAAGTTGCGCGGTACTAGAGAAGCTAGCAATGGTGGAAGGGTGAGAGTGCGTATAATCCATGGACTCAACATTTGTCATAAAGAACTCACATACTTATTGCAAAAATTTATTAGCCATCAAAACAAAGTACTACACGCATGCTCCTAGGGGGATAGATTGGTAGGAAAAGACCATCGCTCGTCCCCGACCGCCACTCATAAGGAAGACAATCAAAAAATAAATCCTCCGACTTCATCACATAACGGTTCACCATAGATGCATACTACGGGAATCACAAACTTTAACACAAGTATTTCTACCAATCCACAATTACTCACTAGCATGACTCTAATATCATAATCTTTATATCTCAAAACAAATGCAAGGAATCAAACTTCTCATCTTATTCAACACTCTTTATATGAAAGTTTTTATTATATCCCTCTTGGATGCCCATCATATTAGGACTAAATTCATAACCTAAGCAAATTACCATGCTGTTTAGAGACTCTCAAAATAATATAAGTGAAGCATGATAGTTCAACAATTTCTATAAAATAAATCCACCGCCGTGCTCTAAAAAGATATAAGTGAAGCACTAGAGCAAACTGCCTAGTTCAAAAGATATAAGTGAAACACATAGAGTATTCTAATAAATTCATAATTCATGTGTGTCCCTATAAAAATATGTGTACATTAAGGATGATTGTGGCAAACTAAAAAGCAAAAACTCATATCATACAAGACGCTCCAAGCAAAACACATATCATGTGGTGAATAAAAATATAGCCTCAAGTAAATTTACCGATGGACGAAGACAAAAGAGGGGATGCCATCCGGGGCATCCCTAAGCTTAGATGCTTGGTTGTCCTTGAATATTACCTTGGGGTGACTTGGGAATCCCCAAGCTTAGGCTCTTGCCACTCCTTATTCAGTTGTCCATCAAATCTTTACCCAAAACTTGAAAACTTCACAACACAAAACTTAACAGAAAAATCTCATAAGATCTGTTAGTATATAATAAAATAAATCACCACTTTAGGTACTATTGTGAACTCATTCTTTATTTATATTGGTGTAATATCTACTGTATTCCAACTTCTCAATGGTTCATACCCCCCGATACTACCCATAGATTCATCAAAATAAGCAAACAACACATAGAAAACAGAATCTGTCAAAAACAGAACAGTCTGCGAAGATCTGAATTGTAGTCATACTTATGTAACTCAAAAAAATCTTAAAAATTAGGACAACCTGGGCAATTTGTATATAAATCTTTTGTAAAAATTCAGAGATTTTTGTCACTTTTGTGAATTTTGAAAATTCTGTTACTGGATGCATAAGTTTCTGTTTTTCAGCAAAATCAAATCAACTATCACCGTAGACCATCCCAAAGGTCTTGCTTGGCTCAAACACTAATTAAAACACCAAAACAATATTACTACAGAGGTAATAATGTGTATACTCATAAAAAAGAAAAGAAAAATATTGGGTTGTCTCCCAACAAGCGCTTTTGTTTAAAGCCTTTTAGCTAGGCGTTGATAATTTTAATGACGCTCACATGAAAGATAGCAATTAAAATACGAAGAGAGCATCATGTGGTATGTGAAAAACAAGGTAATTCTAACATACTTCCTATGCATAGGCATTTTATAAGCAAACAAATTATCAAGACAAGCAAAAAATAGCATATGCAAGGAAGAAGAAAGAAACAATAGCAATCTCAACATAACGAGAATTAATTTAGTGACATGAAAATTTCTACAACCATATTTTCCTCTCTCATAATAATTACATGTAGGATCATACTCAAATTCAAAAATATAGCTATCACATAACATATTCTCTACATGATCCACATGCATGCAAAGTTGACACTCTTCCAAAATAGTGGAATCATCAAATAAAGTCATGACCTCTCCAAGCCCACTTTTATCAAAAAATTCATAATATTGATCATTCTCCAAAGTAGTGGGATCATTATTACCTAGAGTTGACATTCTTCCAAACCCACTTTTAATATTATTGCAAACATATACATCATGAGGCTTAAATAAATTTTCAAGATCATAAGAAGAATCACCCCAATCATGATCATTGCAATATGTAGTGGACATATCAAAATTAGCATCCCCAAGCTTAGGGTTTTGCATATTATTAGCACAATTGACATTAATAGGATTTATAATAACATCATTGCAATCATGCTTTTTATTCAAAGAGCTATCGTGAATCACTTCATAAATTTCTTCTTTTAACACTTCATCACAAATTTCAGATTCACGAATCTCAAGCAAAACTTCATAAAGATAATCTAGTGCACTCAACTCACTAGCAATTGGTTCATCATAATTGGATCTCTTAAAAAGATTAGAAAGTGGATGAGGATCCGTACATTTTTTGCTTTCTGATTTTCAATAGATACATAAATATTCCAAGCAAACAAGCAAACAAACCAAGTAAGACATAAACGGCAAATGAAAAGAAGGCAAATATTTTTGTGTTTTTCTGAAAACATTTTAGAAGTGGGGGAGAGGAAAACGAGAGGCAAATGGCAAATAATGTAATGCAAGAGATGAGAGTTTATGATGGGTACTTGGTAGGCTTGATGTAGAACCTCCCCAGTAACGGCACCAGAAATTCTTCCTGCTACTTCTTGAGCTTGCGTTGATTCTTCCCTTGAAGAGGAAAGGGTGATGCAGCAAAGTAGAGATAAGTATTTCCCTTAGTTAAGAACCAACGTATCAATCCAGTAGGAGGCACAAGCAAGTCTCCAATCTACGCACCT
This sequence comes from Thinopyrum obtusiflorum, assembly GCA_036873465.1. Lineage (NCBI taxonomy): Eukaryota > Viridiplantae > Streptophyta > Magnoliopsida > Poales > Poaceae > Thinopyrum > Thinopyrum obtusiflorum. The sequence continues at coordinate 5,758 of JAAAWM010011770.1, read as the reverse complement.
GCATAAACTAACAAACACTTGCACTCAAAGCGAAAAAGGGGTTGTCAATCCCTTCACGGTCTCGAACAAGAGTGAGATCTAAAAGAGAAAGGAATGAAAGATTACTAAAACATAAAACAAAGTAAAAACAAATAAATTGCAGTGAGGTATTTTTGGGTTTTTTGGTTTATAGATCTGAAAACATATGATGGGAAATAGACCTGGGGGCCATAGGTTTCACTAGAGGCTTTTCTCTTGAAAGAAAATAATACAGTGGGTGAACAAATTACTGTCGAGCAATTGATAGAAAAGCGCAAAGTTATGACGATATCCAAGGCAATGATTATGAATATAGGCATCACGTCCGTGTCAAGTAGACCGAAATGATTCTGCATCTACTACTATTACTCCACACATCGACCGACTCCTGCCTGCATCTAGGAGTATTAAGTTCATAAGAACAGAGCAACACTTTAAGTAAGATGACATGATGTAGAGGGATAAACTCAAGCAATATGACGAAACCCCCATCTTTTTACCCTTGATGGCAACAATACAATACGTGCCTCGCTACCCCTACTATGTCACTGGGTGAGGACACCACAAGATTGAACCCAAAACTAAGCACCTCTCCCATTGCAAGAAAAACCAATCTAGTTAGCCAAACCAAACCGATAATTCGAAGAGAAATACAAAGATATTAAATCATGCATAAAAGAGTTCAGAGAAGACTCAAATAATATTCATAGATAATCTGATCATAAATCCACAATTCATCGAATCTTGACAAACACACCGCAAAAGAATATTACATTGGATAGATCTCCAAGAACATCAAGGAGAACATTGTATTGAAGATCAAAGAGAGAGAAGAAGCCATCTAGCTACAAGCTATGGACCTGTAGGTCTGTGGTAAACTACTCATGCTTCATCGGAAGGGCAGCAAGGTTGATGTAGATGCCCTCCATGATCGAATCCCCCTCCGGCAGGGTGCCGAAAAAGGCCCCGAGATGGATCTCATGGGAACAGAGGCTTGCGGTGGCGAAAAGTATTTTGGTGGACGCTTCTGGTTGTTTGGAAATATTTGGGAATTTATCGGCCAAGAATTAGGGTTGGAGGACTCCCGAGTGGCCCACAAGCCAGGGAGGCGTGCCCCGCCCTAGGGCGCAGCCTCAGGGCTTGTGGTGCCCTCGGGACTCTTCTGCCCCCCTCTCCAAGCTCCGTGGATGTCTTCTGGTCCAAGAAAAATCATCGTAAAGTTTTATTCCGTTAGGACTCCGTTTGATATTCCTTTTCTGTTAAACTCAAAAAACAAGAAAAAAATAGAAACTGGCACTGGGCTCTAGGTTAATAAGTTAGTCCCAAAAATAATATAAAATAGCATATTAATGCCTATAAAACAACCAAAATAGATAATATAATAGCATGGAATAATAAAAAAATTATAGATACATTGGAGACATATCATGCGTCCCGCGGGCACTGATGGGGTCAGGCTGGGCTTCTGCCCAGGCACTCTTTTTGCCCTCTTCGCCTCCTGTTGTAGCTCCTAGGAGGAGAGGGACAAGAAAGGCATTACGGGGCACTTATCTTTTTTCAATCTAAAATATGTAGGCATTTGCCAATCTTTAATCGAAAATATGCAGTCCTCTACCCATGCTTGTACTCTGTATGATCAGTACTCATTTATCATTGTATTAATGAAAAAGAGAGCTTGTCGGGTACTTTTGTGCATGTGTAATGTTCATGCTGAGGAATAAATCCTCAATACTTTCAAGTAAACAATGTTCCCGGCAGCGCATCTTGCCGATTCCTTCCCCTGCTACTACTACCCCCTTATGGTAGGGTAGGAGCGGGGATAGGAGCAGGCCCCTTGCCTACTCTTCTCAACTATTACTACGACCAGCCTCTGATCGAAGGAACTTCGAACCAAGAACGACGGGAGCACAGAGGATAGGAGCAACTAGGTTTTCTCACGCTCAAGTTTTTCATACAAAGGCACAAGATGGATACTGGAGTGAACTTAGCTGTGTCTGCCATTCTTCTTATTATCCCCGGTAGCAATAGGCCATCGGGGGTCGACACGCCGGCCTTCCCTTTACTTTTCCTTCCGGGAAGCTCACCCGCGGCGGAAGCTGTGAACCAAAGAAGCACAAGGGAGAAACCAGTTGTATATGATCCCTTTGTAAAGGATTTAATTAGTCTATGCTAAGCATTGTTATAATCTTAACGAAGATATATGCTCAAATTAAACATGCATGCAAGTTTTTAGGGCGCTAGCACTTTGTTTTATTATCTTTGCACATGGTCTGTGTCTGGCTTTGTACAAAGGGTTACATGCACGTTGGCAAGGCTTGTACAAAACGTGGTTGCCGGGGCTGAGCCCGGCAGCCACGCCTTATGGGTAGAACTTGCGAAGATGCTCAATATTCCATGAGTTTTGCATCTTAATGCCATCTTCGATCTCCAGACAGACTGCGCCAGGTCTGGTGACTCGCACTACCCGGTACGGGCCTTCCCACTTCGGCGTCAACTTGTTGGAACCCTTGGCGGATCGAACACGCCTAAGGACAAGGTCGCCTTCCTCAAGGCTTCGGACATGAACCTTGCGGCTATGATAGCGGCGCAAGGCTTGCTGGTAGCGTGCAGCACGCACAGCGGCCCAGGGACTATCTTCCTCAAGGAGCACGACATCGTCATGTCGGTGCTGCTCCTGCTCTACTTCATCGTAGGCAAGTACTCGAGGTCACCCGTATATGAGTTATGTGGGGAGCACTCTTTCTGCCCCGTAAACTAGGGAGAAGGGAGTCTGTCCGGTGGCTCGATTCGGTGTCGTATGGAGGGACCAAAGAACCACCGACAGCTCGTCGATCCAGCGTCTGCCGCATTTCTTCAACTTATCAAAAGTTGTTGTCTAGAGCCCACGCAGCACTTCGGTATTCATCCTTTCGGCTTGACCGTTGTTTCGAGGATGAGCAACAGAAGCAAAAGAGACTTTGCTCCCAAGGTTTTGGACGTGTTGCATGAAGGCGCGGCTCATGAATTGGGTGCCGTTGTCAGTGATCACTCTGGCGGGTACTCTAAAATGGCACACCAATCCTTTCAAGAACTTGATAGCTGATTGCGTGGTCACCTTCCTCACTGTCTCCACTTCCGGCCACTTTGTAAACTTGTCGATTGCAATGTACAAGAATTCAAAGCCACGGTTGCACGGGGGAAGGGGCCCAAGATATCGAGCCCCCAGACCGAAACTGGCCAGGACAATGGGATCGTCTGGAGAGCTTGAGCTGGCTGATGGATGTTCTTGGAATGGAACTAGCAGGCCTCACATCTGGTAACTAGCTCAACCGCATCTTGGAGGGCCATGGGCCAGTAGAAACCTTGTCGGAAAGCTTTACCAACCAAGGCTCTTGATCCAATATGGGAGCCACACACGCCCTTGTGTATCTCTGCTAGCAGTTCCAACCCCTCTTCCCGGCAAATGCACTTCAATTTCACACCATTTGGCCTTCTTCTGTACAGAGTGTCATCGACAGACTGGTACATACTAGACCGCCGGGCTACTCTTTCAGCTTGTTCTTGCTCTTCGAGAAGTTCTCCTGTTTGGACGTAGTGGACTATGTGCCGTGCCCAAGTTGGAGCCTGAGGCTCAACAACAAGGACTAACGGCACCTCCTCGTTCATGGGAGTGCTCACCTCGATCGCAAGAACCTGTGGTTCCGCGGGAGAGTGCTCAACCAAAGTGGAGTGGTTCCCGGCAGCTTCTCTACCCGCGGCTTCGGGAAGCTCTGTCGGGAGATACTTGCCAAAGTCCAGCTTCCTCCTTTTTCTGGCCATTGTCGATGGAGATACTGAAGGCTGAGTCAGGTGGAGGACAAAAGTTCCTGGTTCCACAGGGAGCTTTTGTGCAGCGGATTTTGACAAATGATCAGCAATGCTGTTTTCCGCACGCGGGACGTGCTCTGTTTGCAATCCATCAAAATGCTCCTCCAGTTTTCTCACTTCCTCTACGTATGCCTCCATCAATGGACTCTGGTAATCCTTGTTGACCTGTCTCACCACAAGCTGTGAGTCTCCACGAATGATCAACTTCTTGATTCCCAACTCTACTGCGATTCTGAGCCCGGCAAGGAGCCCTTCATACTCAGCAGTGTTGTTGGTGGCCTTCTCCCAGGGAAAGTGCATTTGGACCACATATTTGAGGTGTTCTCCAGTGGGCGCAACAAGGAGCACGCCAGCTCCAGCGCCCTGTAACAAGAAAGCACCGTCAAAATACATGATCCACTCCTGAGGCGCCTCTTTGCCGGGGATAACTGTCTCTGGTATCTCTTCATCTGGAGTGGGTGTCCATTCTGCAATGAATTTTGCCAGCGCTCTGCTCTGAATGCTTGAGGTACTTTCATACTTCAGGCCAAAGCTTGACAGCTCTAGTGCCCACTCAACTATCCTGCCGGTAGCCTTACGATTCCTTAGTATGCGCTGGAGTGGGAAACGAGTGACAACTGTGATCTCGTGGGCTTGGAAGTAGTGACGCAGCTTCCTCGAGGCCATGATAAGGCCGAAGATTAGCTTTTGCACTCCAGAGTACCTTGACCTAGCCCCCTGTAACAGGGAGCTGACAAAGTACACTGGTCGCTGCACCACTTTTTTCTTTGCCGCGGCTTCAGAACTTACCTTGCCAGCTTGCTCTTCTCCTCCTTGATCTGTGCCCAATCTTGCTGCGACCAGTTCAGTTTCATCTCCAGAGAGGACAGTAGCTGCAGCTGCTTCTTCGTCTACTTCCCGTTGCGCCACCAGCACTGCACTAACCACTTGATTAGTTGCCGCTAAGTATATCAGCAACGACTCTTGTGGTTTAGGAGCGACCAGGGTGGGAATAGAGGAAAGGTAGGTTTTCAAGTCTCACAGTGCTGCTTCTGCCTCCGGGGTCCACTTCATCGGCCTTGCCTTCTTCAAAATTTTGAAAAACGACAAGGCACGCTCGGCAGACTTGGAAATGAACCTACTCAGCGCGGCAACACATCCAGTTAAACGTCTCACATCCTTTACCGTCTTGGGTGCTTGTATATGCTCGATTGCTCTGATCTTGTTGGGATTGGCCTCTATCCCTTGGTGAGACACAAAGAAGCCAAGTAGCTTGCCGGAGGGAACACCGAACACGCATTTCTCAGGGTTTAACTTCAGGTTGATCTTGCGCAGGTTTGCAAAGGTTTCTTCCAAATCTTGGATGAGCGTTGATCTGTCCTTAGTCTTGACCACTATATCATCCATGTAAGCTTCTACATTCCTGTGTAGCTGAGGCTCAAACCCAATTTGTACTACCCTTGAAAAAGAGGATCCAGTGCTCTTTAACCCGAAAGGCATTCGTACGAAGCAGTACATGCCATATGGAGTTATGAAAACGGTCTTCTCTTTGTCTTCCTTGGACATGAATATTTGATGGTACCCAGAGTATGCATCCAAAAAGAAGAGTAGGTCACACCCGAAAGTGGAATCCACAATTTGATCAATGCGCGATAGGGGAAAAGGGTCCTTCAGGCAGGTCTTGTTCAGGTCTGTGAAGTATATGCAAAGCCTCCATTTCCTGTTTGCCTTGCGCACTACCACTGGGTTCGCCAACCATGTTGGATGCAATACTCCTCTGACCAAACCAGCTGCTTCAAGTTTCTTAATCTCTTCGGCAATGAATTGCTGCCGCTCCAAATCTTGCTTTCTGACCTTCTGCTTGATGGGCCGAGCATGAGGGCAGACAACGAGGTGGTGCTCGATTACCTTCCTG